>FIZU01048992.1:0-15406 GCA_900064475.1 Pseudococcus longispinus
ATTGTTTTTGTCCAAATTGTAAATTTTTGGTCAAAAGTGTCATTTCAAGGTAAAAATTGTTATTTTTGGTCCAAATTTTAATTTCAAGGTAAAAACTGTCATTTTTTGTCAAACTCATCATTTTTGGTAGAAATCATCACTTTTTGTCAATATTGCCATTTTTGGTTAAAATTATTGTTTTTTGACAATTGTCATTTTTTTTTGTCAACCTTATGAATATTTCAGTCAAAATTGTCATTTCAAGGTAAAAATAATCTTTTTGGTCATTTTAAGTTTTTTCAAAAATTTCAGAAAAGAAATTATTACGGTTGCACATTCAAAATTTTTATAAATTTCAAAAAGTCTGACAAAATGACTAAAAGCTGAAAACGTCAGCTGTTCGGACAGGGAGACACGTCATTGATTTTCTGGCAAAAAGTCTAAAAGTCACCTTTTGAAAAATATTGGCGTTGGATATTCAAAATTTTTACAAGTTTCATAAATTCTTGCAAAATGTCTAAAAGCCATTTTAGGATTTTTTAAAAGACTGACGAAATGTCACCAAAAAATCTTAGCGTTACGGACAGACGGACGGACAGACATGTCGTGGATTTTATATAGGCCTACTATACTACTATAATAATATATGATGGAGTGTGAAAATGAAAAAAACAGGGGAATCAAGGGATGAATCGCCCTTTGCGAGGCGCAAAGAACAAGCTTTTAAAAGAATCCTTGGAAAATTCTTGCGAGAGTTCACCAGCCTCCTCCAATTAACCGATTTTGACTTTTTTTTTGAAGATCATTTTTCTCAATGGACAGATATTGATAATTTTTTCAAAAATGTTTCTTTTGAAATGAAGTCCAAAAATTTTTAAATTTAGGGCAAAAAGAATCTTTGGTCAATTTTGAAAATATTTCTGAGAAAAAATTGTAAAACTTCGCCAGCCTCTCCCAATGGACTGATTTTGACCATTTTTATTTTCAAATCTATTTTTCAACGTATGAATAAGTCATCAAGCATCAAAGTTCAAAAATTTTCAATTTTGGGACAAAAAGAAAAAATTTCGTATACCATACGATTTTCTAAACAGTTCTACTTTGAAAACAGTTTGCCAGCCTATCCCACTGGACCGTAGGCCTATTTTCAATTGCAACGTTGAGAATGAAATTGCACTCGCGAAATTTTTCACCTCTGGAATTTCTCCTGGGCAAATTTCCTACTTGTATTTTGGCAAAAAAATCAGAAAATCTAGCCCTTCTTTCTCCCATTTAATGGGATACGAATTTATATCCTCGATAAATTATCCAATTTTCGTGACATTTACATCGATCGAACGCAGCCATTTCAATTATTATTACAAACGAGGCTTGAAATCAAACCCAACATGACCCCTCCTCCCCCATACCATATTGGCTATTTTTTTAGCGAATTTTTTCGCACAAATACGCACTCCTATTGGTGAGATGAGCGCTCGTGCGCGATCTCGTTACGCGACGCGTTCCATACTAGAGCTTCGACAATATAATAATTCTGGAAAGACCACTTTCTACTTTCAAGGACTCGGCCGACGCGTCGGCCAAAAGATTCATTCTATTAATGACACTAACCGTACTTATGATATGGATACGCGAAATCGAAATAAACACAAATTATTTAGAAATACTGGTCGTATTCGCTTTCGTGGGTAGGTATGCTCGTACTCTACACACTTCAACGTTATACATATACCTACATCATTCTTGCCAAATACCATCGTCCTAAACAAATAATATGTTTACTGCACCATCCAGGCACCCCTACCTGCGCACCTTAATATGTTCACGTATTTATAAGCTTTTTCATCCTATACCTAACCTAGCCACCGAAAAAACAAAAAACAAAATCTTCCCGTAAACCTTCCCTTTAACATCCACAAGGTTGACTCGGAGCATATCCGGTTCAAGATGAAAAATTCGTCGAACAAGGGGAACGCGGGACACTCGCCGAAAATTCCTACCAAACATTGGCACGATCGCCATTGATTTATGGCGCCCGTGAGTAGGTAATGTCGTCGCACGTAGCCAATGAATTGTCGAGAAAAATGGAAAAGCGAAGACTATCTCGCACGTACACGTACGTAGCCTGTACCGGAGTCCCGTAGCGCGCAACGGCTCTTCAAAACAACTTTTATGTTATTGTTTACACGATACGAGCGACGAAGACGGACGATATAAATAAATTTCCAGTCTAGAGATATTAACATACGTAATTCTACGGTTTTATGTGTATTTATTTATTCGCGGCAATTACGAGGAGTGTTCGGGCATCAATTATGCAAATTACGATGCAATTTGCACATGTTAATGACACCTGAATTGATGGAAAAAGCCACCTAGGGTAGTTGATAAACAATTCGCGAATGGGTAGGTAATGTACCTGAAAGAGTTGTTCGAAATGAGGCGAAGTTCGACAGATAGAGAAATCGTAGCGAGTTTGCGAGATGAAGAAATGGATGAATTTTCTAAGACTCATTTTTTTGAGAAATTCTCAAAACACCCACATTTTCGAAAAAACTTTCGAAATGCGTTTTTCTTGAACATTTTTTCAAAAAGGGATGCGAGAGGGGGGAATTCAGCTCGATGACCTTTTTCTTCAAAAATCTTTTTTTTTTAATGTTTTCAGAAAATTTGAAAAGACAAACTGAAGTGCAATTCCAGTCTGACATAACGTCTGACCTTTGAAAAGGAATGAAATAAACATTGAATCATTTTGGGGAATCATTATACAATTTTTTTTTTAATTTAATGTAATATCAGACATGATATCTTAAAAGTCAGAGTTAAATTTCGTAACGGTAAAATGCTAAAATAAAATTTTGAAACAATCTGAATTTTTCCAGGTTCAAAGAAATTTTCCATGTCCAGAAAGTCAGACGTCTGACAAAATGTCAAAGTCATCGAATATTCCAAATCCAAAAAGTCAAAATTTCTTGAATTTTCCAACTCCTAAAGGTCTAAAGTCTGACAAAATGTGTAAAAATCAGCATGATCTCTGAAATTTTTCAAGTCCAAAAAAGTCTGACAAAAAAAGTCCCCTTCATTTCCATACCACCCATGAAACTATAAAACATAAGATATGCTTTTGCTCATTGAAATTTTCAAAGTCCAAAAAGTCATTTGAATTATGAAAAATTTTTCAAATCCAAAAAAGTTAGACAAACTATCTGAAAGTCGTTGTAACGTACGTATTTTCGTAAATTAATTTCGTAATGGAATTTTTTGAAAAAATTTTGAAATCCAATTCCAAGTACAAAAAGTTAATAGAAATCTGAAAATTTTTCCAAATTCAAAACAGGCCTATAAAATGTCTAAAAGTCAACCTTAGGTAAAAAGCTGTCTGACAAACTGTATGATTTGATCTTTCTTGAAATTTTCCAGTCCATAACGTTGTAATTTTCCAAGTCCAAAAATTCATTTCAGATCTTGAAAATTTTTCAAGTCCAAAAAGTCTGCCTGACAAAATATCAGAAAGTTTGCCTGATTTCTAAAATTTTCCAAGTTCGAAAAGTCTAAATTGTTTGTCAGACAAAATGTTCAAAAGACAGCATTATCTCTGAAATTTTCCAAGTTCAACGGGTTTAACAAAAATGGGGGGGGGGGGTTAAAGTGTTTTATCACTCCTTTTAAACCGCACTCTCCGCCAATTACTCATTCATATTATTCAAAAAAATAATTAACTTTTGGAGCTATCTTTCGAAGCGATGACAAATTCTCAGAGATGACTCCACGAGTCCGCAGGACGAATTTAAACTCTTTCAGGAATCGGTGCTGTAGAGGTTTGACCCCCCCCCCCCCCCCATCATCATTATCTCGACCACTGTTCAACATCAATTATTTGGTTGATGTCCGATAATTACCATTGATTTTTACAGTCGATTTTCATCGATTTTCTTTCAATAAGTTGTGATTTAAAATTAATCCATCATCGATTCTTCGCTTCGATTCAATACAATTATCGACAATTCGTTCATCAAATGTCAATTGATCGTCGATTTTTATCACTCTTTAAAGCCAATTGCCACGGTTACTCAATTCACCAGCAATTACCACAATTTTATCTTGAAGTCGTGTATTCCTAATTTGATAATAATGATGATGATCACGATTATCATCAAATTACAATCTATCATCACTTCTTTACTTATACATATACCACCAATTAACAATAAAGTGCCATCAATTTACGATTATTACTCGTACTTAGTGAAAGAAACATGCTAATCAATTAGTCGATTACCATTAATTTTACTTAGGTTTTCATCGTTATTAATTTTTGGCTAAACTACGAAACTCGACTACATTTAGAACAATTAAACGCGAAAACCTGTTATTTTTTATTACCATTGCGTTAAAAACACCATAATTTTTTTTCAAAAAATTGAAGCCTGGCAAAAATTTAATGACTGGTATGGATTACAACTTCTAAGCAGTAGTATAGTTATTTTTCTCGAAGGAGGTTTCATTTCCATGCAAGACTGCGGAGTATTAAATTCAAAAATCCCCCCCCCCCACTTCAGGGACTCAATGTTGCACAACCATAGGTCCAGAGTATCAACATAGAGCTGGTGAAATATTTTTGTTCATAAAAATCATGTTTTTAGTGGGTTAAAACAGGGTGTTTGAAAAAAATCATGAGAAACAATTTGACAGAGAATTTTATAGAGAACATTTCTTGTAATTACTACTTTCCCAAAAAAATCAATATTTCGCGAGAAAATTACAAAAAATTGCGTAATAAGACATCGTATGCAAAATATATGTAGATTAATCCTTCAGTACTTATCTATAGTCATAAGAACTTCTTCATCAGAAACCCCAAAAAACCCTTCTACAAGAATTAGTTAAAATAAATGCCATTTTTCGACCAATCGTACTTTGCTACCAGGTTTATTCCCTTATTTTAAAAATTTCTGGTAATTTTTTTGCCCCGCAACATTGTTTTCTGAACATTTTCTCGGCTGTCCTTGAATCAAGCAAAATGAGATCATTACTCGGAGACAAGTAGGTACACAACAACGTCCGCATGTTTCCATTTCCGATAATTCATCTCAATCGGTTGTAAACAAAAACACCAACCAAACAACGTGTAAATACTGCAAATACTTGTATTCGTATTTGTAATCGGGAAATTACCAGTACTTGCCAAGACATTTGTTATTGATTACGATCATGTCGATCGTGAGGGAAGTAGCAAATGCGACGTTGACGGCGGCTGCCAGGTATTGTGCTCGCGTATTTCGGCAAGTCATGTGTTTTTTGTTTTGCATCTGTTCTCCTGTGAGACAGTTCTTCCTTGTCCATAAGTTCCTAAGTACATGGCGTTCTTTTACGAATAAGATGCTGTCTGATGTATAACTGATGTCTTTCCGAAATCTAATTAAGAAATGCTGACGTCGGCGTATTTTTGACAGACGACGAATACCGCGTACAACGTTCAAAATCGGATTGATGAGGATACGATGCACGATCGGTAGCTGATTTGGATTTCTTTTTCATGTTCGAGCACGAAAAGATTGAACATTTATTGAGGAATGATGAATCAATTGTCTCAAATGCAATGGACAGATGGAGGAGTGTCACGGGTCACCGCAGTCATAATTTACCAAGACCAAAGAAGAATAAATATTATTATGTTTTCTGATAGGTTCAGGGGAAAACAAGCTGCAGAAGTTCATATACAAAGGAAATTTTTGTACGCTGTTTCCAAGTTGGATTTTGTCTGAGGATATTTCACATCTCGGCGAAAAAACCAGTTTGGAAATGCTATGGAGATCGATGAACTCTACAGGACCCGGCCTTTTGCTTCGTTTTGACGATTGGAAGCAAATAAACTGCTAATATAAAATTCTAGTAATTTCGACCACTTTACGTATTCTTCAGCAATGGCGTATGAGAGTCGATAACGTCTCAAGCGTGAAAAAATCAGCCGAAGCGAACAGCTGGGTAGATTCGCGAAAGAGAAACGGTTCGAGAAGGCAAAGGTTAGGCGAATTTTGCCGAACTAATCAACCTGGAATCGAGCAAAGTACGAGGCACTTTTGCTGACTTTGCAAACACCACCGAGCCCGTATTCAAGATCCAAGATCGATCAACGGTATCCTGACCATATTACGTATCCGAGTAACGTTGATACGATGGTCGATGTCGTCCGAAGCATGAAGATAAATTATGGAAACGAACTTCGCAAGACCTAGAACCAGATAATTGTGTATAAAAAATCCGGTTTTTAGCGCCTCGTGCTAATACTGCTGGCTTCTGTTTGCGACTTAGTCGATGTGCAGCGGCGTCGCGTCGCCCCGCATCGCTCGCAACGCCCGTGCGGTGTGTTTCGGAATGCGACTGCGACTGCGACTACGACGACGTACGCGTATGTGTAAGATATTATAGGTGCTCGTGCTAAATGCGTTACGTAACTTTGCCGGAGAGCGTAGAAGGCGCGGTAAAGAGGTACGATACGAGCTCGGCCACAGTTCAGCACACAAAACCTACTTTTTTGTGTAGACGTTCCCCTTTTGAGCGATGTGTAACCTATATACGACCTAGGACGCGTATATCGGCCGAGCCGAGCGAGCTGCTTTGGATACCCTCGGCGGTAGTCGTACTTACGCCATCCCCGGCCCGAACAACAGGGCATTTCCTAGATTTTGACCTAAATCTGCGCCACCGCCACGGAATCGCACACGACCTATCAAACGCGTGCTATCTTTCAATTTTTTTTCTTTCATGGGTTAATTTTTGGTCCGAATATCGTAAATTAGCGATTCGGTGTTGTTTCTTTTAAAATTTGTACCATCGGTTGAAAATTTGATTGGTAATTTCGGGAGCTGAAGCGTTGATTTTGGTATCATTCGAAAACCTCTTCGTTGGAAACGCATCACCACCGAATGGAAAACCATCGACAATGTAATACGATAGGTCACGGTTTATCGATGAATATATTCCACGGATAAGCTCGAGTAGTTCGAGGAATGCATCGAGCTTCGCAAGTGTCGCAATCCAAGCTCGAGATTTGCAACACGTTCGGTTTCAAATTCATCCTGCGTCGATTTGGCGTTTCGTTCTGGCCAGACTTGAATTCGATACTTCCACGTTCCTCGATACGACGTCTCTTCCGAACACCACAGATTGAGTTGCATTTCAAGTCTGGTAAATATAGGTATACAGACTGTGAGGTACGCAATATGGAAGCAACCCGGGTTCCAGCGATACCAAGTGCTGATACGGTTGTTTTGCGCCTTCTTGTCCAATCTGAAACCAGTCTGGTGGTATCATTTGACGACCTTGCCACTACTTCGGCCTCTTTGAAATGAAACGCGCATACTTGTTAGATATTTTGATGTTACGTCATCGATATCTAAAGGATCTAAATACTGCCGTATGACAATGGGAATAACCCAAAAGTGTAAAGCGATACCCTAAAAGGAACCATTTGTTGTAGATTTGAAGAGTGTGCTGAGAAAAAAAGTGATACCAGGTTCAAATTTCCTCAAATTGATCAAGGAGGGGGAGGGGGTTACTGGTATTGAAAGTGCCAATACGATGATCAATTAATCCAAATCTACGATTTTGGAAATCAAAACTATAATACGGTGTGGCCCATTCATCAGGTAGGTGGTTTTGAAAATGAAGAAAAAAAACAAATAAAAACACTTTCTCCCATTTTGACTAATACTGTTTCCCACATTTTTTCCGACTCAAAATGCACTTTCCTTCATTTTTTTAAACACATACGAGGAAAAATCGTTGATTAAAACCAAAACCAACCCACTCTCTGGAACAAAATTACACGTTGGAAATTTTTCCACCACCCTTCGTTTTCGATCTACAGAGAATACGGGATTGAGGTCTGAGCCTGGAAGCCATAAAGGTGAATGAAGCATGCAAAATTATGTTCTTCAAAATCTTCCACTTTCTCTCTTCTTCTCCTTATACCCCACAATAATGAAACTATTGATTGTGAGGAAACGAGAAATTTCCTCTCTCATCAACTAATCAGTCAATGAGATGAGGAATGGGAAGGGAGCTGATGAAAATTTTGAAGTGATAAAAATGATATTGAATAAACCAGATTAGAAGATGGCAATGACACATTTAGTTTTTTCTATCAGACCCTCCTTTTTCACTCCCACCTCAAACTAACGAAAAAAAAAATCTCAACGTGAGGGAGTGGGAGAATAAGATACTTCTTTTTCTTAAAAAGGGCCAATGAGTTGATTTTTGAAAAGTTTTCGGAGTTCTTCGAATCTCAAGAAACATCATCTCCAATTTTGATGAATTAGATTAGTACTTGTCGAATACCTACATTTAGACGGCGAATTTCAAGAGAGCTAATTTAGACACGAGTCCTCCGTTATCTTATCAAAAGACTCTTCTCGTTATTATCTAATCGAAGGTTATACACAAACATGAACGATAGATAGGTAGGTTATTTACAGTAACCATTAGAAAAAGCAACGGTACTGTGGCGCCCTGCTCGGCGTACCATTGACATTCGATCGTGCCAGTCGGGCATTGCCAAGTGCTATTGTTACAAAGTTCGTGAGAATTTCACGACGACGTCGTCTGCGATCGATAAATGGTCTCGCGAAGATCCGTGACTTTGTCCAGAGCTCGACGCAATGTCATACCATGCCAGCGCCATCGCCATCTCACCAATCCGAACATATCGAGAAGATGGCAGACCCCGAGCCGAATCTAGGCCGTCCCTATGGCCCCTTATTATCGATAATTGCTCGTACGAGTATATACGGTTAAATTAATAATATACCGAAGTTAATTAGGTCCATGGTCTCGATTAAAACCATGTACCTATCTATAGGTATGTACAGATACGTCGCGTCGTACCTACGGTTCCCACATTCGACAATTCTATGGTACGGTACCGAGCTACATACCATCGAAGGTCCTCTGGCACACCGTAGCTGCCCACTTTTCATCAAATCCTTTCTGGAATATCGCGTACCCGCAGGTTCTCGGTTCTAGGACACGATCTCGATCGCACATGCCATGCTGCCATCGATCGGCCAACGTCCACTTCGACAAACTTCCCTCATTACGTCGCTCTGTCTTATATGTACGAGTATATCGTCTCGTGAAAATCTACCCAAACAGAATACTTTCTGGTAACTACCGAGTCCGCAGATGAAAACACCAGCTGTACAACGTGAGTATTATCGAGTTAAACCCGTTCTTCTTTCTAGCGAACGGCCTTTACTGGAATTTATCTCCTCCGGCCGGCCCCGCCAAGCCCACTGTCTCGCTTCATAAACGCGTCCCGTACTACCGCGCAATTACACACCTACAAGGTTGAAGGATTCCTAAATTATTCCAAAGAGCGAAAAAAAAACGCGATGTGCAAATAAATACGTACACGATTATACGTATAGTACCTAGACCTACGATATACGATGTGTATATAACGAGAAATTCACTAATTCCATGATTGATTTATTTATTCGTCGTAATGTTTCGTAATGCAAGAGTACGAATACCCAACTCTATCTCCCTACTTTTACGATACACGTTACCACTTCTCGCCTCTTCCTCGGCAGTCTTCCAATAAAGACGATATTTGTTTTGGCGTTATTTTCGGCTAATTATCGTAGGCGACGTGAAAAATTTCAAAGCATAATATATTCGATCCGCCTATTACGGAATTCAATGGGTATATGTGACCTACATTTTATTAAAATATAGTGAGATGCTGGCTATTGAAATTGCTGCACCCAACGATGTGTTTCCAACACTTTTTCTTAATATTCTCCTAATTTTTTCATTTCTTTTTTTTTTTTAATTTTTTGTATACCTACTTAACTAACAACTCTCACATCAAACAGGGAGTAAATTGTAGCCAATGATTGAATCGTGTCAAAGTTCGGGTTCACTCGGACGTCATACAACGATTCGAGATTATCTCACAATGAAGCTACGAGCATTTGAAGAAAGGTTCCGACCTGATGATAATTTTGAGTCAACTTGACCAAGACGAACTCCACTTTCTTCACAAGCAACTAACATCGTTCTATATACTTCACCTACATTACAATAAATTGGGTATTCGCGAGAAGGACAGGAATTTTTTCAAGGTTATTAAGTCCTGACGATCGCCTTGAAAGCTTGTCATCGTCAAGTAATCTATTTTCACTTCAAAGTATCCTCAGTCCTCACATCTCTGAGTATGCTAATGGGTAGAATTACAGTTTGATCGACCAGCCATCTGCATAAATGTCTCAGAAATTCACAAATACCACATAAGTGTTTCCTTTTCTTCTTTCAAGAGCCATCAAATTATTACATGATTACAGGAGATAAGTTATTCAGCAGTTTTACAAAAATTTGTATAGAATATGGTTTGTTTGATGATAGGGGGGGGGGGAGGGTGAGAGAGGAAAAAAGGCAAAAATTACCACGACCCAAAAAAATTCTACTTTAATAATCACGTAGAACAGGTAAGAACAGAAAAGGATGGAAAGTCAAAGAACAACTATTGAGACTGAGTTTCATAAAAGAATTTGAAATACCTATAAACATGTTACTTCCTTCATCTCAGTAAATTATTCTGAGCAAAAAAATGAATAGGCACTTGAGTTACAATATAGGCATGCGAATAGTCAACAATAATATTTATAAATCACTTACCCCATGACGATGATGATGATGATGATGATGATGACGTAAGAAGAATCTCCAGGGATGAGGTATCATCCTAAAAAAAGAAAACAAAACAAAATTGCAATCAATGGATATAACTTCACAGGCTTTAAATTGCGTGCTAAAAGGAAATTTCAAACAGTCGCAAATCATCAAAAAGAGCCTTTTTGGCGTCTTGACAGAGGAGAGTGGGAGGTGGAAACTTTTCTTCTGGTGGTAGTCAACTTCAGTGTTTCAGGGACGTACGAGGGTCTTGGATTTAGTCAAGTCCTAGGTATGGTTTTCTCGATCCTCCCTAATATCCACGTTTGAATGACTTTTCTTGTGAAGGGAAAACTGTCGTCGAGTTTCAGATTACTTCGAAAGTTTGATTGTTTTTAGGAAATTTTCTAATTTTTTGAAGATAATTAAAATGGGGGTGCACATCCCTCAATTTCGTCCCTGCATAAATTAGAAATTTTTTAGAATTTGGAATCTGTATCACTTTTAAAACACCTTCAGCAATTTGTTCACATCAAATCTAAAATCGTGATTGAAAGATAGACAGTTATAAAGACTCGAGCAAAAAAAAGGACAAGAAAGGGGGAAGCTACGCATATTTACCAAACATCGCACGCGCGTACGTACGCAATAAAAGCTCGCTCGTGCTTGCAATACGTAAACATCTCGTATTCCGCCAGCTATAGGTAAAGGTATTAGCGAAATAAGAAAAATTACGATCCGCGTATTACTCAATAATTGTCAGATGGGCTGGTCTGGTAAGTATACGCAAGTATGTGCTGTGTGTGCATTACCTAGGACCTGCTGCCTGTATCGATACTCGGCGATGTCGCGCTCAGCCAGCAAAGGAGGAAAGCGGCGGAGGGACGGACGGTCTGGGATCTGCCGATCGCTATAGACCGTTATTAATGGTCGAACGCAACAGGCAACACCGGCTAAGCGAGTGTGCGGCCATTTGGTACCTATTGGTGCAACAGAGAAAGCAATATGTATGGCGATGCGACCGCTGCCCTGGCCCCCGCATCTTTATGCCGTTCTCCCCTCGATACCTTTTGTAGCGCGCGGTATTATTGCATAGTATATTACGAGCTGGAGCCTCGATGGCAATAGAACAAGAATCAGAATCGTATGTGCGCTAGTGTGCAGCAATGAGTGAGTGTGACTGCTTCTCTGGATGCGAACTCGACGATCACGAAATCGCGTATACGTCGGTGGTGTTTTAATTATCGGCCAAGAAGGAAGCCGTCGAGAGAGAGGAGGGGCTGCGGCACTCTATAATTAACCCATTATTCAAATATCGCCGGAGACCGCGAGCGAAATTTCGCGACGCCTTCCCCTTCGCCACCGCTGGAAGGACTCTTCGAATTCTTCCAGCTAGGCGTCCGAATAACCCTTAATACGCGCGGTCACCTGATCGGCCACCGAACGTCCAGCGTCGTTCATCTCGATGACCAAACCACGCATAAATACGGTATATCTGCTGCGTGCACGTACCGGGCACCGTCGTTTCGCCATTTCTAAGTCACGACCTATTTGCCGAGTAACCTACAAATCAACGCATAAGGAAAATTTCAACTTACAACTTTTTTCACAATCGTTATTAGCAGCGGCGCTCGCGTCCGGTGCAATTACTCCGGGGCGAGTTTCGTATTTCGAATTCGCATTACGTCGTAATTCGTCCATTTTGTCGCATCGTTGATGTGCCATGTCGACTTGGTTGTCGTTCTGCTTGCAGCGCAATCTGCGCCACGATCCCCGGATCGTCCCCGACATGGCAATGGCGATCGATTGCCAAACTTATAGATGTGGACACTGGACACGCCATGGTGGCTGGAAAACAGATCGTAGCCGCTGATTCGAACCGTCCTGCGTCGGAATCGCTACGTTCTGTTCAGTGTTCTGCATTCCAGCGACCGTGACATTCGAAATAGAGAAAATACCGCCGTTGCGCGCCATACCATGCCGCGTTCCCGCTCCATATACACGAGAAGACCGCCCGTTGTTTGGTAAATTTCGCGTACCTACACGTGTAATTACTCGCAGGTACCTATCGAGATTTGTCGCGAATGTCTTTCAAAATCCTCAGCTGAGGAAGAAAAACAACGCGTAGAAGTGGTTACCAACACGTAACGGACGGATTTCCTTTCGTATTCCATGGTTTCGGTTTCATATTCGTAGCAAAACATACAGGCACTTGTTCATTTTTCGTTGCTAATTAATGAACCTCCATTTTATCAGGGAAGGCCTTTTAAGCCAACTTGAATCCACTCATTTTTATCACCTTTTCCCACAGATTCCAGGCTCAGGTACTTCTCTGGATACGTTTGCAACTGGAATGATCAACTGATTAGCACCCATCAGACCATCAATCATTTTCAGCGAAAAACGAGCGATATTCGATACATTGATGTGAATTTTAAAAGATTTCAAAATCTTAAATACTCAATAGATCCTTCAGTATAGAAGATAGGCAAAATTTATATATAACCAATCTTGAAGATTTTATTGAATTCTAGAAGATAAGTTATGTTCAATTTTTCTCCATCTCTCATATTAAATGAATTACAGCAAAATTCTAATTTCAAAGCTCATTTACCTCTTAAACATGACAGCCACGAATAAAAAGTGCTCATCATGAAATTTGAAACTGGAAGCGAGTACTTCAAATTACTATTGACAAATTTACATTTCGCACGTTATGATTCTATGATTACCCATACCTACAATTAAATTTCCTTTCCACGAAGAATGAGAATCTCAAAATGCAACAGTCATCTTCTTGGGTATGTAGCAAAACTGCATCCAAAGCTCATCATAGCTCCAGATATAGAATTCGGCCAACAATAATGATCGAGATTACATAACAGTCGATGTTAATGCCACTGCTGCCTCAATATTTTCTATGCTCTATGCTAATGTAGTCTCGGTCGTCGTACCATACAAATTGGCAACACGAAGAAGTCAATAGCTAGGCGTACGACGACGGTATCATTAAACTTGACATTTAAGTACACAGGCATAACCTCGCGTAGCCAATGTTTATCCATTCAAAAAGCGCCCGTTTTAAGCGTGTAATTTTCTCACACGTGTCATCGCGCCTATTCTCCGGCTAATGCGGCGTACCCCGTTGAATACCTAATGACTCGTGCATGCATTACAGTGGAAGCGCAGGTGGCCAGCTATCGAATGTCTTACAGGACGACAAACAATCGAGTACGTACTTATTGCTCGCCTATTCGTAATAAACTGCACTGCAGCTTCACACCTGACTCGACCCGTCAACGAGCGCGATCAATCCCACGCGACGCTATTTTCCGGCACCGCGAATGTCAACCGGTAATTATACCAAAATTTCGATAATCGGTCTCGCCATCCTTCATGTTAACCAGACGGAAATTTAATAAAGCGTGGCACCCGACACTAGATGCGGTTTCCGGGCTCAAGTCGACGATCACTCGGCATCGTTTTGTCTTAATACCCACAGCCAACAGTGCACGTACTTATCGCTCAACCCAAGTACACAATTAATACAATTTATATATTTCGTATTCGCTAGGTATAGAAAATAGGTACGTTTATTTCGCTACAGCACCAGGCAGGCTCGGTTTGCCGGAGCGGAAGATCCTTGGTTCGAGTGAATTTTTCGTCGACGTTCGCCCCGCGTACGAGTATATCGTTGCCTATCTATTTAAAAGCACACTAATCAAATGTCAAGTACGAGTAAATGATGCAGCGATTTTTCGCGGCGCCCATAAATAACACGTAATAAATCGAGATTTTATGTACATAAAATCGTCCGTGCAATTATTGTTATTCGCTCGAGTATAGGTATTGCGCACCTTGCACGATGACGATATGCAAAAGATGCCTGTAACGTGGAATTTCCCAGTACTCGAACATTTTTGCACACTTCCGCGTTTTCGAGAGCTCGTCTCTGTTCTCATAGACCTTCCTTACACCAGTCAACGTATGAGCGCTTGCGACGAATACCACGATTCAATTTGTTTTACCTGAAGATTGCACGGTGGCGTTGCTGCCTTTTTTTTTTTCGCCGCAAAATTCAACGTTATTATATAAACGACGAATTAACAAATGAGACTTGTAGCAGGTAACTGAATCATCAATGGTAACTTTAGCCACGAAGATTACGACACACTTCTTTCAAATCTAATTTAATCACTGGGCCATAAGTGATTCATCGAACCATAATTCGCCTAAAACCGAACAAGATCCAGTTTCATTTCCGATACCAACCGGTAGAATTATCACCTTCTTTTTCTACTTCTTTAAAGTTTACAAGATGCAATTATCGAACGTAGTTTTATTTCATTGGCACCTATCTTTGTTTATTCCTTTTTGAATTTGAAAATTCTATAGCAGCCGCTCATCTCTCGCGCAGACATTTACGAATGTTTAGTAAAGAAAAGTGAAAAAAAGCATTCTTCGGATTTTGACCATAAGCAAGAAGGTGGCTCATTTTGAGTTGAAAATCCTCCACAAAAATTTTTTAGCCTAAGCTAAGAGCCCTAAAAGTGAGACCACTTTTGGAAAAAAACTGTTTTTTGCTTCTTTTGGGCAGTGCCACCTACGTGACAACTTCGGACACCCTCCGAAAAAGTGCAATTTGAGTTTCTGCATCTCCTTAGGCCATCAACCTTGAAATTGAATACCACTTTTCCAACCTACCTGAAGATTAAATGTTGATGGTTGCTGAAAAATCGAGATTTTTGAAAGT
>FIZU01049024.1:0-13842 GCA_900064475.1 Pseudococcus longispinus
ATTAGAATGAATAAGCAACCACGCCAACAAGAGGTTAGTCAAGTTAGTAGCGAGAAAATGAGAATGAGGTTATACACAAAGTAAAGCAACATAGAAGAACGAGTTACACAAAGTGACAAATTAGTAGAAACAACAAACTCATGCACATCGTACAAATTATTCAAGCAATGAAGCAACAAAAGAAGAAAAAATAAAACGTACTTGTTCAATTAGAAATTTGACACTTTTCCTCTGATCGTCGGAAACTATATCGCACATTTGCTTCATAAATACTTCGATTTGTTTAACATAATATTCGAGTTGAACAGCTTCGGTCTTTGATTCGTTATCAGGCTTACAAACTTCATATAGTGTAAGAACTTGCGTCAAAATTTCACCTAATTTAATCAAGTCACTCAACATCACGGGAAATTTTAACGAAGGAAGTTCTTTTACTTCGGAAACTTCGTCAAAAACTCGAAGTTCACAGTTACTGTTCACAACAACGGAGTACGATATTTTAGGAACGAAATTTCGATCAATAATCGCGAACAAAATATCACTTTCCGAGAACAAAATATTCCACCGACTTCTTTCATTTATCAAATTTTCATTTTTCTTAACACATTCTTGAAACTCTTGGAAATTTAAAAACGAAGTATTCTTTTTATACTGTTCGTGAGTTTTTACACTTTCCTGCAAGACCGCTTGGAATTGTTCTTCTTCTAATCGGGAAACATGTTCATAAACACTGGGTCTCGATTTTTCTGGTTTCGATAAATACTCCGGACAATTTGGCAGTATAGATGGTATTACACCGTCCTTTAATTTTGGATTAGTTAATTTGTTTATGTACGAAGTTTTCTTGACTGGATCATTCACCACCTCTTCCCTTATAATTTCTTCGGGTTTAAAATGAAGTTCACATACCTAGAAATCGACATAAAATGGCATAATAAAGCGATTGAAAGTTTCGATACATAATTAAAGTGAATAGCGTTGAATGTTTTAATGAAAAATACTTACTCTGGTATTCGAAGTTGGTGTAAATCCTTTTTCACGTTTCAGGGCTTGTAACCATTTTTCTTTCAAAGCCGGATCCGAAGGAAAACGAAATACTGATACTTTGGGTCCAGTTTTATCATAATTTCCGTTGCACCTTGGTGCGCAGCACTTGTACACCATTTTACTAATTACAATTAGATTAATATTAACGTATTAATTACGAAAAATACTTCAATTATTTCCATTATTTCAAATATGATTCATGTAACTGTGATAATGTATCAGCCTACGGGCGACGTTGCCGGCTCAGAATTTCAAGTCTGCGCCGAGGCCTTTTTCATCTAGGTGGTGTTGGTTCAACTCCTCCCTCCCCCTCCCCCCTTCAAAAATTTTTGATCAAGTTTTGCCTCTGGCCGCAACCTTCCCAATTGAGCAAACTAGACCCATGTAACCAACAAGCGTATGCAGAGTATGATTGCGTCATCGAATCTATATTTGCAACAGCACAGTATGAAGGCATTTTAAAATTGCGGTATCCTTTCCACTTGTCATAATTTTGTTATCACAGTGAAATCAAGTTGTGTAAATTGTGACGACGAATTTAAATGGTGAAATGATAATCCGATATGGTGTGAAATTATTCAATATTGTTCTCATTAATTTTAGTTGGTAATTTGTATGAATATATCAAAACGACTATATTTTTATTGGCAATCATTCATCGATTCTTCGAAATCTAGGTAAGTATCTATATACTTACGACTTTTGAGGCAATGAAGAGTATAAACACTATAAACTTGAGTAATACAGTCCATTATGTTGTACCTACATGGTATTTTATTTAACTACGTCAACAAAATATCTCATTATATTATTCAATGATTTTTTGCAGGAGGAAGCTGTAAAAAGCTGTAGATATTCATCAGCACTCGGGTACGAGTGTTTATATGATTCGTAAACCTATTTGAAAGTATCTGTTTACTTAGCAGTAAGTCCGCAGCAAATATAAACTGAGATACAATGACTGATAATACATCAAAGAAAGAAAGTATTCCACCAGTAGGACCCAACGGCATTGTCAATAATTGGGTCAGCACCGACACTAATGTTTATAAAACAGAGCACATGTGGGTAATTCATCAATATAGTTTTCAAGATGCTAAAAAAAAAGACTTGAAGTCGTCAAAGTTCACATCTGTTGTTGATGGAAACGCCAAGTGTACATGGTATTTCGATCTAGGCTTTAGCTCAGACGAAGATTTCATTACGTTATATTTGTTTCTGGACTCGACCAGTCAATGTGAAAAGGTGTTCGCCAAAGTTCGATTTTCTATCATGTCCACCGAGCAAACAGAAGTGTACCCTCGTGAAACCGGAATTCGTGAATTTACCTTAGGTAGCAGTTGGGGATATAACGATTTTTTAAGAAGAAATGTACTTTCCAATAGTAAAAATACATTACTTCCGAACGATATATTAACCATCTTTTGCGAGATAACATATTCTCATGCTATTTTTACCCATACTTCTCATCAGTCGAATTCGATTTCTTTTCAAGCCTCTGTACTCAATAATCATCTGTCAGAGGATTTTGGATCGTTGCTGAAAACCAAAGAATTCGCCGATGTTACGATACTGGTGAATGGTACCGAATATCCGGTGCATAAGATAGTTTTAGTAGCTCGAAGCCCAGTTTTTTCAGCTATGTTCAAACAAAACGGTATGCAAGAAGGTGAAAAAAACCGTATCGATATTACAGATATTCGCGAAGACGTCATGGAAGAAATGTTACGTTACATTTACACTGGAAACGTTGAGAATTTAGATGAACTAGCCGACGATTTACTCGAAGCAGCTGATAAATATGACTTGGGCGATTTGAAAGTGATGTGCGAGAATGCTCTGAGTAATAATTTATCAGTCGATAGCGCAGCTAAAACTTTAGCATTGGCTGATTTGCATCATGCCAAGGAACTGAAGTCAATAACGATGAATTATATTGTCACGAATGCTAGCGATGTAATGAGTACGGAAGGTTGGAAAATTGTCGTCGCGTCGAATGAGTTACTCAATGAAGTTTGCCGAGCTTTATCTCGAAAATGCTGATTATTGAAGCAGGTAGATGGATTCTCCCATCGTACGCGTATTTTATCGACTCGAAATGTATATTTCATAAGTTGTTTATATTGGTAGGGTAGTTTAAATATTTCCATAGATTAAGTCGTTGCCAAGTATTACTTATAGTTAATATATGTATGTATGAAATATAGATCTACTCGTACTTGAACAGTTGATTGCTGATTTATATATGTAGGTATATATCTACCTAAGTATTTTAATCATCAATGAACTTGAGTATTTAAAAAAAATGAATATCGTATGCGTTCTTATATGGGAATGCGTTTGGGTACCAACGAAGGTATAGAAAAGATTTATTTTCTGCCACTTGTAGCTTGTTTAGTAAACATAAGTAGAAGTAGATACATATCTATTATCTAGGTATAGCTACTGTCTCCATCGTTGGACGAAAAAAGTTATTTTTAATTAATAACATAACATGAGTATCTACTTTCAAGAGGTTTCACCCCACATAATTTTAATCATACCAGAAATAGAATTAGGTATGATGTTCTATTTGAATGAAAATGAACTGATCGAACTTTCTAAGTTTCTATATGTATATATGAGGAGTGACTTTCCAAAACGGCCTCTGTCCATTTTTTTCAACATCTTGTTTTATATCGTCAGAGTGTTTCTCAATGCTTCTTAAACCAGATAACGCTATAAAAAAAGAGGTGAAAAAAAATGGACAGAGGCCGTTTTGGAAAGTCACTCCTCATATCAATAAACTATTACGTCATCAGGATCAGATGATGAGACGTATGAAGGCATTTTAAGATTATGGTATCCTCACGTATCATAATCATATCAGCGTAAAAAAAATTTTCAGGTTGTTTTTTTGAAATATCTCAGTATATTTTTGTCGTATTCGTCTTTCGTTGATTCTACGGTAGCAAAATTAACACGCGGTATAAAGCGTTGAAGCTTCTGGAAAAAGTAAACAAAAAAAAGAAATAAATTCTGAATTACATTCGGATGTTTGCGTAATTGAGTAAGTACAACGCTGAAATTTTAATTTTTTCAATTCAACATGTTCTTTGTATTACGTTAACAAATCTAATCATAGATATTATTCGTGTAGGAGGAAGTTGTAAGTAACTGTATACATTCGTCAAAACGCTAGTATTTATTTGGTTCCTAAAACTACAAGTATTTCGAAGTATCTGTTCTGTATTAATAACGCAACGAACATAAACCGAGATACGATGACTGAAAATACACCAAAACGACGTTGTATTCGACCAGTAGGACCGAACGGAATCGTAAACAATTGGTCCAGCACCGACATGAAAGTGTATAAAAAAGAGCACATTTGGATAATCAGTCATCTTAGTTTTCACGACGCCAACAAAACAGCCTTGAAATCATCCACATTCACAATCGATTTTAATGGAGGCACAAAATGTACATGGTGTATCGTTCTAAGATTAAACGGCGAATCGAACAATAAAGATTTCATTGGAGTATTTTTGCGTCTGGACCCGACCAGTCAATGTAAGAACGTGTTTGCCAAAGTTCGATTTTCAATCATGAACAGCGACCAAAAAGAAATGAATTCTTGGCAAACCTCGATTAATGAATTTATTATCAGCTCCGAAAAAGGAGAGGAGAATCTTAATTCATGGGGGACTAACAACTTTTTGAAGAGAAGTGTCCTTTTCGATGGTGAGAATGGATTACTTCCTAACGATGAATTGACCATCTTCTGCGAGATAACATATTCCCATGTTATTTTTACCAATACTTCTCATCGGCCGAATTCGATTATATTCCAACCCTCCATATCGAATAATCGTTTGTTGGAAAATTTCGGATCGTTGCTGAAAGATGGGGAGTTCGCCGATGTCACGATTTCGGTGAATGGTACCGAGTACCCAGTACATAAGGCAGTTTTAGTCGTTCGAAGTTCTGTTTTTTCCGCTATGTTCAAACAAAATGGTATGCGAGAAAGTGAAAAGAATCACATCGATATTACAGATATTCGCGAAAAAGTCATGGAAGAAATGTTACGTTACATTTACACTGGAAAAGTTGAGAATTTAGACGAACTAGCCGACGATTTATTCGAAGCAGCTGATAAGTATGATCTCGCCGAATTGAAAACGATGTGCGAGAATGCCCTGTGTAATAATCTGTCAGTCGATGGTGCTGCTAAAACTCTGGCTTTGGCTGATTTGCATCATGCCAATGAACTGAGGTCTATAACGATGGATTATATTATCACGAATGCTGGCGAAGTTATGCTTACAGAGGGTTGGAAAACGGTCGTCGCGTCCCAGCCATCGAATGAGTTACTCAAGGAAGTTTGCTTAGCTCTATCTCGAAAATAAGCTGATAATTGTAATGCTTAGATTTTTATTTTTTTCTAATGTACGAATTTATACTTACCTACCTACCTATTTTTCAAGTGATGAAGTTGACGAGACGATGAGTATTTCGTCTCCAGGAATTCATTCATTTAATTATATATCTTCCATGCTTAAATTAGTTATTAAATTTCGTCGCTAATTTTTTTTGTTTATATAATAGATCTACTTCCCTACTTGAACATTTACGTAAGTTGACAGTTTTGTGTATCTACCGTACCTACTTTTATTGTTAATAAACTTCAGTACGTACGTAATTTAAACGAATGAGTGTGTTTTTTTAATTTGAATTGCACTGGTCAGTAGAGCTCGCGAAACAGATTACTAAGCGTAATGTGATGAAATTTATACGCAGTTTAGATACGAAAACGAAAGGTCATTTTCACTTTAGCTTCAATAAGATTTTAAATAGATATTTCTGACTCACTTTTCATTAGATAGGACTTTATTGATTTGGTCTAAAATTCGCAACGTTGAACGTTATAAGAAAATACCCATAATTACTTATCTACTCTACAGTAGATCTGTTATAAGTGCAGGATTTAAGGGGGGCAGGAGGACCATTTACCCCAAGGCTTCCGCCAAAAAGGGTCTTAATCAAATTACCTGAAAATTTTAAAATGATGAAATTTTGAGTGTCTATCCATTCATCATTCAATGATAAAAATGATAGAAATTTCTCTTTTGAATGTATTTTTGGGTTAAAATTTTTGTTCTCCGTAACTTTACCAGGCATCATAACTGGTTACCTTTTTAAAATGATTTTCAAGTTTTAAATAAATTATATAACTTGGAAATTCCAAATTTTCAAGTCAATTTTGAAAAATAATTGTTTGACTCAAAAATTAAGTAAAATTCGGGAGTTTGAAGAGAGCTGTAACTCATTTTTTTTCTTTTTTTGACCAAATTACTCAGCCTTTGTTTCAAAATTTATTTAAAAAGGACAATTTTCTATTCAAATGGTGGGAGGAGGCTAAATTGAGATATCAATTTTTTTTTTCAAATGTACCTACTCTTGTTTAGCCTGAATACAAGCGTGAAATTTGAAATTTTTGACATGGATATGTTTTATGGCTGGAGGTCAATCTAAAAATTTTGTCCATTTTTCGCGTCCATTTTTTTTGTCCATAAATTTGGTCACGAAATTCCTTGACGATTACTTTTAGACACTTTGTCAGACTTTTTTGGACTTGAAAAATCAGCGGATTTCCATTGACTTTTTGAACTTGAAAATTTCAGAGATAATGCTGACTCTTTTGTCAGGCAAACAATTTAGATTTCTTGAACCTAGAACATTGACTTTTGACTTTCAGACATTTTGTCGGACTTTTTTGAATTTGGAAAAATTTTCAGCGTTTTGCTGACTTTTTGTACTTGTAATTGGATTTCGAAAATTTTTCAAAAAAATTCCATTACGAAATTCACTTACGAAAATCCGTTACAATGACTTTTAGATATTTTTCCTGAGTTCTTGAACTTGGAAAATTCAATGAGCAAAAGCCGTTTTGTTTTAGTTTCATGGGTTGGTAGTATGGAAATGCCGGGGAATTTTTGTTTGACTTTTGAAACTCATGAATTTTAAAAAGACATATCCGTGTACCAATATATATGCCCGCTTGAAGAATGGATTTATTTTAATTATTCCCTCCGTTTCCCAAAAATGTTTATCAGGCTACTTTACTGTCCAATTGAATTTTTTTGGTCAATTTAGCTAATTTTCACTGACTGCGTGCCTACCTAGTTGGCATTTCAGTTGATCGAAAAATTAAATTGAATTCTTCATTTTTGGGGAAGTTGGCTTATATTTTTCGTAGGACACTTAGTTTGGTAAGAAAATCCATGTTTATGGGATTCCTTTTCATTTTCAAAACAATCTCGAACTAAGGGTCTTACGAGAAAAATGCTAAAAATCAAAGTTCTAGAGCTTTAAATTCTCCTTCTGCTAAGAGCAATCAGTTTTTTTAAGGGGCTCGGTTTTCGCGAGATTTTTGAAGTCCACCGTTTATTTGGTTCCATGGACGGAGAAGAATCCTAAAAACCATTTTTTTTTTTAAATTTTTCACCCCTCCTTTAGATTTTTCGAGTAATAAATAGGTATAAAAATAAATTAATAATGGAGTAGGATAACTAGGATCTAGAAATTTATTAAAAAGACTGACGCCAGTAGGAGAGTGAAGATGTCAAGAAAAATGAGTTGACTCTTTTCATTCAACTCTGAAAAAAAGAGCGTGCTCCTGTCTCTCAATACCTGGTAGGTATTTATCAAAAAAATCACAAAAATCAACTTTTGGTTGCTTACTTTTTTAATGAAAAACGGTTGCTGAAAATGTTACTTCTTTTAGGAAACTTCCGTTATGATGCCTGCTTTATGTATTTTGACAAAGTAGGTAATTAATATCTTTGAAAACTTTACATAAAATCACTTTTTTTTGGCCAAATCCTCCTCCCTCAAATGACTGTTTGGTCAAGTCCATCGATATGCATAAGTATTTGAATGAAGGTTAACGACACATAATTTTTAAATAAAATTTTGACCTTAAAAAATATTTGAATTCGAAAAACAAATACTGATGATATTTTGCCTTTTATAAAAATTTCAAGGGGCTTCCACGAATAATCTGGCCTCAGGTCCCAAAAAGTTTAAACCTGGCCCTGTCTCTTACATCACACGATTTTCTATGTTATTCGAATTTAAATAAATTAAAATTGTCTTCCCGAGATTATTTATCAATTACGTATTAGTTAAAATTACCTTTGCCTGAAAAATACATCACTAAATAGCACTTACGAGTTGAATAGTTGAATACCTATCTCGAAAAAAAATTTTCAATATTTAAATCTTCAATCTAAAAATTTGATTTATAACTACTCGTTTTTAGTGTACCTAAAGAGCACCTAGAAAAATAAAATAATAATCCATTGTCTAACAGAAGCATATCTCTATTCGCAGCATTCAATCCTGCAATCTATTCATTTCATAATAAATAAATTACAAACAGATGCTCACTTTGAAAACTTTCGAGTATATTCTCTTTGAGCGATCATAAAGATAAATTTGTTCATTGTGATGCGTGAACGTGTGCGGTTTCTTTTATTCTTCGAATAGGTATACAAAAGACCCTTATCGCCCATTCAGAACGTCGCTTCCTTTTTCTACACCGAAACACAATGCTATAGGCTTCTGTCACTTCGTCGAAAGAGAGTTAGAGAGTTGCGGTATTCCATAAAAATCGATAAATAAAAGAAAAGTTGACTTCGTTGTAATGGAACGATGCGGTGCGTAGTACGTTTCGAATGAAAAAAAAAAGTTGGGTCGAGCTGAATTGCAAACTAACATTTTCGGCATGTCGGTCGATACACGAAATAATACCAGTGAATTTAATAAAAAAAAATTATAGGAAAGTAATATAGCTATAGAAGTCAGCAAAAATAATTAGTTGTACCTAATTAAAACATATTCTTTAAAAAATCACCCATCGTATACGAATTTATTAGGTACAGATCGATTGAAAAAAGTTGAAGTGCCTATTACATTTCATTCCATTAAAATTTTCTACTGCCAAACCAATAAAATATCAGCCTACAGCTCGTTCTCTGGAAACCGTACAGAAACGAATGACTATACACGTACGTAGGCCTACGAGTATAAAATAATATTCTACATGGAGTTGAAATCCTCTCACTTTAGGCTAATGGTGAATTTTACGGGCCTAAGTTTCTCTAAAAGCTCACCTAATTATTCCAGATAAAAAGTAAAACTAGTAAAATCATCTTATATATTTCCCCATCAAAACTACCAAACAAAATTTCCAACTATGATCTTCCTTCTTGCAAAAAAATTGATTCAAATTTTATCCTACGAATACAACCTCACAATCTCACACCCTCTCGTAACTCCCCACCTATCAAATATTTTCACAATTTGATTACTCGAACAAGGCGGCGAAACGTTGGTGATCTCGAATCTGCAATTTTTTCTAAAAAAAAATCATAATTTACCCGAAACCTAAACTTGGCACTTTTTGGAATCTTCAAACTCGAACGTAGTCTGCGCAGTGAAAGAATAGTAGGCCTTGGTTCAACGTACTCGTTTCATAGGTTAGCTCAGAAAATCGTCTAATTATATATTTTTGGGGGAGAAAACACTTTGGTAAGATGGAGTACATTTTGTCACCTCGATTGAATCAATTTATACGAAATTTTAGTCAAATTTAACCCTAAACCTAAGCGAAAAAAGGTTTTGGAGTTGTTTTATGTAGGTACGTGCTACGAGAAACGATTGTAACTCGAATAAGAACGCAGTTGGTGCGCTCGGTTGGGTGAAGATTTGGCAACGTCGCAATACATTAACCGTATTGTATTTCGAAATGAGTTTCTGTTTAATTTATGTGCATAAACATGCAAACTATTGGGTTTATTTTTAGCGTGCAATAAGACGATTATTGGAGTAAATGGCGCGAGTTGAATTTTTTAAATTGGTTTTTCGTGTTGTTTAACGTAAAGTTTCTTTGTTTAGGAATAAATAAACCACAAACGCAAATTTTTCGAAATAATAATTCTCAATTTGTAAACTCGCACAGATTTTGTGTATGAATAAGCAGAAAAAAGTTATGGAAAATTGTTCGAATATGTATACTCGAGTTGAGTTGATATTTCGGTTACGTAATTTAGTCGATCGGCACAATAGCTCGACGTAAAAATAATCATTCTAGGTAATTAACTCGAAAGTCGGGTAATTTAAATTTTCGACGTGTAATTTATTTTAAATTTTGCAATTACTTGGCCAACGGAGCATAACTAAGCTAATTTCGTAAGTAATAAATTTCAATTAGCACGTAGAGCGTAGTTATTTTCAAGGTTTTTTTCTTGTTCGGTGGCGCCATCTGTGACTAGATTTATGGGCTAAAGTTGATTCGTGTTTTACGGTTTGTGCATTTCGTGCTATTATGTAGTTTGTTCGAACGCTGGTACGAATGTGCCGCCGAAGCTATGGAGAGACGACTAAAGAGAAATGAAATGTTTCCATAATGGACGAAAATATTACACCGCGCGGTGTGTCAAAATTAATGAGTTCATGCTGATGGGTAATTTACATATGAAAAAGGTCAACAAGCGGTGAAGGCTTTTAGCTATTGTGAGCGTTTTCGAAGCGAGAATGTTTGAATGGATGGAAAATTTCGTATCTGAGCGTAGGGCAATTTGTTAACTTGCTTGGTTTCAGTGTAAAGGGCTTGAGAGATGAGATTTCTTTTTTTTTTTCAAGGTTTATTTTGCTACAGAGTGGAGTTTGGGAATTTAGAAAAGGTGTTAGGTTTAGGTGGTGCAGTATGAATTGTTGAGATATAAGGTAGGTATATGTACCTATACTTGATGCTGTATTCATACCCATATTTCAAGTACGATCGATATTAACGCTGCATAAATTATTTTGAACCTGTCAAAGACAATTTTTTATAAGCGTAGGTTATAGGTACCTGAATACTTTATGGAAACTTGTTCCAAATACCAAACTTTCTGAATCTTTTATGCATTAATTTAGTCGTAATTGAGTAGGTTTTCTATATTTACCAATAATATTAATGTATCAGCGATTCTCAACATGTCATGGGTCCCTAAACTTGAAAATTTACGAGTTTTTCTTGTGAATGTGGTGAAATTTCAAACGAATTTTGTGAAGTTGATATTAATATGATTGAAAAATAATCCAAAATTCCAAATAAAACAATTTTGCTATTTTATGACAATTTCAAAAAAGCCTCCCCCCCCCCCTTCTAGACCACTTTGATCATTGAAGTCCAGAAAATTTAAAATACACTGACAAAATGTCTGAATGTCAGCGTGATCTCTGAAATTTTTCAAGCCCAAAAAATGAATGAAAATCTGAAAATTTTTATAGATAAGTTCAAATAATTCTGATCAAATGTCTAAAAGTCAGCAAGTTCAAAAAAGTCTCACAAAATGTCTAAAAGTCAGCGTTAGGTAAAAAGCTGTCTGACATAATTTTAATTTGAACATTTTTTTAGAATTTTTCAAGTCCAGAAAGTCTTTTATATTCTGAAAAATTTTTCAAGTGCAAAAAAGTCTGACAAAATGTCTAAAAGCCTCGTGATGGAATTTCGTTATCTTTTTCGCAGGTTTTGTCATCGCAAAAGCACATGCTATGCTATAATATACGTAAAGCGTGGTCCATCTAAAAGGCCGATGGTTTTGAAAATGAAAAATAAAACACTCACTGCAAAAATCTCGAAAATTAAGCCCCTTAGAAAAAATTAAACTAACAGTTCTTAGGAGAAAGAGAATTTCAAGCTCTACAATTTTGATTCCTTGCATTTTTTTCGTAGCACACAATATGTAGTTTAGCCAGAAAATTCATGCTTATGGAATATTTAGGAAGTCTATAATTTCAAAAATTAAATAACTTTTGACTGCAAAAATCTCGAAAACTAAGGCTCTTGGGAAAAAACTAATGGTTTATAGAATAAAGAGATTTTCAAGCTCTACAATTTTAATCCTTTGCATTTTTTTCGTAGCACACTTAATTTGGCTAAAAAAATCCATTTTTATTGGAACCGTACAAGGTCGATAGTTTTGAAAATGAAGGAAAAAACTTCCGTTTTTGAAATTATCGACTTCGTAAATTTCCTATAAACGTGAATTTTCTGGCCAAATTAAGGGTTTTAAGGAAAAAATGCAAGGGATAAAAACTATTGAGCTTAAAATCCTCCTTTCTCTGATAACTGATTAACTCTTCATTTTTTCTAAGGGGCTTAGTTTTAGAGATTTTTACAGTCAAAGTGTTATTTTTTTCATTTTCAAAACCATCGACTTTCTAAACGGGCCACCCGCCACTCACCTACCCTGTATATGAACCTCTGTTGTAGCTTTGATGCATATTTATATAGAGCTCAGTCAGTTTGTAATTCAGTTATGATTAAATTATAAATAATATTTGTTATTTTAATTTTTGTTGCAGGTAAGTGAAAAATTGAATGTTATTGAATATTGATAGAAAATAATTATAATTGAATAGGTAAGCAGCTAAATTTGAATAATCTAAATGTCTACTATAATGTACTGATTGTTTTGATAATGAAAAATCATAAATTGATTCAAAACTCTATAGAAAACCTGTTCAGTTTTCAATATGACAATTATTGAAAATGATGTAAAAATTAATAATTCATAAAATGAAATAAATAGAGTTTTTAAACATTAAAAAACAGAAAAAATTGTTCGATTTGAATGAGAATTGTGTGAGAATGATGCAAAATTTGATAAAACATCATTGCAATTGTTTAAAACGTAAAACAATATTAAAATTTTCATAAAATTTGTTAAAAATGGCGTAAAACGGTTATCAGAACACAAAACTTTTGTTGGTAAAATCACTAATTCGTTATTTTTTTTCGTTGAAATATTTGTTTCAAAACCTGAAATATGTGGAAATAAAATTGCAGTTTGAGTAAAAATAGGGTAAAAATTCAAGAAGGCGAGGGGGTCTTGGCAAAAAAATGATATGATTTTATGTAAAATGTATCCATTATTTTATCAACATAAGGAAAGCTATCGAGCTCGAGCAAAGCGAGGATGAAAATTTTCGCAAGAGGCATTAAAAAGTTTGAATTTCATCGTTTTTTCCAACTTGTCAACGAGATGGCAAATGTAGAATAAAAGAAAAAATATTTTTGGTTGCGTTAGTAACCAATAAATTATTGAAATAATTCACATTTACGATATAGAGGTATTCTTACGATTTTCTTGACCTTTTAAATTATTTTTCAAGTTATTTCGACATTTTTTTGGCTAAAATGTTCGAAAAAAAATAGTCGTAATGTAAGATATTGTTAACTTATCATAAAATTCGATAAAACTACGTTATAAATTTTATCACAAATACTGTATTTTCTACAGCTGACATTTCAATACAAAATCGATTAAAATAGTAATATTTTGTCATAGTTAGGTAGTGTCATTTAAAAAAAAAATTGTTTCAATTGACAGAATAAATAATGAATATTCATTTTTTTTATTCAAAAAATTACCCCTTAGTATATGGAAATTTTTGCAAAAACTTTGTGAAAACATTTTAAATAAGTTACGTTTTGATGAATTTTCCATTTTATTTCATGAAAAAGTCTACCGAAGTCCAAAATAATTTCACACGAGCCGAGGCCACCTCCCCTAAAAACATAATTTGGGTTAAAAAGTATAATTTTATCTGTGTTTAGATGGAAAATTGAAGAAGAAAATTTTTTTAGCAAACTCGAATAAAATACATGCGTTGAAACCCCTTAAGGTCCCTATTGACAATTTGAGATGCGTTTCGCTTGGCGACTTAGGTACTTCAAATACGCAAGCTTATGTACAGTAT
>FIZU01049026.1:0-26611 GCA_900064475.1 Pseudococcus longispinus
ATTTCAACTGACTTTTTGAACTTGAAAAATTTTAGAGATGATGCTGATTTTTAGACACTTTGTCAGACTTTTTTGAACTTGGAAAAATTTTCAGATTTCCATTGATTTTTTGAACTTATAGAATTTTATAGATAATGCTGACTTTAAGACATTTTATCAGATTTTTTTGGACTCTAAAAAATTTTCAATCAGCAAAAACATATTCTATGTTCTATACTTTCGTGGGTAGCATGGAAATGACGGTGTTTTTTTTTTGTTTGGAATTTCAGCATTTTTTACGAAAAAATTGATAAAAATTCGTCAAAAATTGGTTTAAATTTCAAAAAAATCACCTAAAATTATTTTTGACAAATTTTTTAAAAATTTCAATAATTTTTCCAAAATTTTCATGCTATTTCTAGTTTTGTTGCAAAAATTTACAAATTTATGATTAATTTTCATCAAATTTTATGTTAATTTTTTCACGTTTTTTATTAAAATTCAATGTAAAATTTCTCATGTTTTACGCAATTTTCATTTCATTTTTAAAAAATTTTGAGATACTCGTATTTGAAGCAACTTTATCAATGTTTTATCAACTTTTATCAAAATTTCAACATTTTTTCCAAACTTTGGAAAACCTTAATAATTTTTTAAACAATTTTAACGCCATTTTGAACAAATTTATGATTATTTTTATCGATTTTTACGTAATTTTAACGAAATTTACGTAGGACTTGAACAGTTTTTCTTGCCTATCGGACAATTTTTATTACATTTTCAATTTTTTTTCGCCATTTCAAGCAATTTTGACTATCTCAAATAATTTTTGAAATTTTTTCATAGAAATTTCAACACTTTTTTCACAATTTAAAGAAAATAATTGATATTATAAGAAATTTTTATTCAATTTTGAACAACTTTAATGTTGTTTTATCGAAGTTTGGAGAAAAATTTGAGAATTTTTCTGACATTTTAAACATTTTTTCTAATTTTTCAATTCGTTTTGCGATATTTCACTCGACTTTATCAAAATTTTTTGAATGTTTAACAACTTTTATCGAATTTAAAAATTATTCCAACACTTTTGAACAACTTTTAAAACGTTTTCAAATAATTTATTAATTATTTCCCCAGAATTTCGAATAATTTTTGTAAATTGTCTCATCATTAGTGTCTAACAAATTTGAAAAACTAAAAAGCAATGCTTTTCAACACTTTTGGCATAGGGCTACCTTCATAATTACGTTTGTATACCCCCCCCCCCAATTGGGACTTCAGAATTCCTCCCTAATTCCTTTTTCAAAGTTTGTGAAACTTACATAAATACCTATTTGGATTCGACCAAATGAAATTTATATTTACGAACGGAAACTTACGCTTAGAAAGTTCATGGAAGTTACTCATTTTCTGAAACAGGTTCAGTGATTCCCAGATAATTGTTAATTCATTGAAAAATTAGTATACGAAAAATGCTACATTTTTAGCTAATTCATTTTCGATATCATTTTTTACTGGAAATTGAAAATTTTCCACATGCCATTTTTTATTTCGATCTAGTTAATCTCTCGTCTTCCGCAACAGTATAAATTTCATGTCAACAGCAACATCCAAATAGTCTTCCACCTTGATGAAAGTTGTTGATGGATTCGTTAGCGAATCATTCGAACAAATCTCACGAAAAATCAACCCATAATTTCTTCCTAACGATAATAAATTCTTTACTCGATGTCTTCTGTCTTATCTTTCGATCATCCTTGTTTTATCCGATTTTAAAACCGAGACCTCGAGGTGATAAAATGGTAAAATATAGAAAGCGATTATGTGACGTGACGTAGCATAGTTCTAAATCACATAAAAGAATGTAGGATCTCGTTTTTAGAAATTTTCTACAATATTTTCAACTAATCACTGAAAAATAATTTTAATTTTTGCATGTTTAATTCGAATCGAATATTATTTTAAAAATTTTATCGCTATTTATCGTATTTCGTTACCCTTTTTTTTTTTTTCAAATACTCGTCTTTTCTCATCTTTCAATTTTAACTCGAATATAGTTATTTTTTCTTTTTTTTTTCTTCGTCTAATTATGTATAGTTACCTCGATTTACCTTATCTTTTTGGTCTAGTTACCTTTCGAGGTATCGAATGATTACATGAAAATCATTCGATATCGATTTCTACCCCTTCGTACGAATTAATCATCCACCAATGATCCAATTTAAGGAGTTATTATTTTGATTTTTCCTGCGCTAATGGAAATGTTACTCTAATTTTTATTTTTGTTACCGTTATTTAAGGCACTGGCCTCTTTTTTTTTTTTTTCAATTTTATTATTGAAAAATTCTGTTATTTAGGAATTCTTTTACTTATGTTTTTTTTTTCACTGTTCGATTATTTTCTTTCCTTTTATATTCTGTACATTGCTTTGAAAAAATAACGAAATATATCTGACGAAAAGACCAGTTGTATGATATTTTTATGGTATTTAAATACGGTGACGGTGATTCAGCTAATATTATAATGTAAATATTGTGGTGTGGTTTGTAATATCTTGCAGACACTATCTTCTGTATCTTCTGCGTACGCAACGCCAATCTACTTGTTACCACCAATTATACCCGAAGAAGACGAATACCCATATCCATATCCCATTAATTAAAAAATATGTAATCATATTTTCGTTATAACTGTATACTCAGGTTTGTACTTTGAAAAATTTTCCAAATTCCAAAGCTTGAAAATTTTATGTTACCAATGCTTAGTCCAGTTTATTTTTCTTTTCATTTTCAATTCATTTGAAAAATTATACTATTCATTGGTTTCTTCGTCATTCCATTTTCAAAAATGTACCTATAATTTTCATGTATAAAAATTCACGCAAATGACATGTATAATTTTGGTGATGGGAAACTGCTTTTATTCTGATATCTGATGCAAATGCCGCACAAATATTGTATGCTTTTATGGTGGATGGTTTAATTAATCTAGAATTATTCAACGAGTACCTTACGACGTACTTGAGACTGAAAACTTTTCATTAAAATTTCACAGTATGTGTCAGAAATTGGGAAATTATGTTTAACATGTTGTTTGCTAATCGAACCAATAAAATTTCGTCATTTTTGAAGAATTTTTAGAGGTTTGGGTGTGAAAAAATTAATACAAAAGTTGAATTTTGATCACGAATCAGAATGTTTCATTGGAAAATAAAAAATTTTTAAACAAAGTTCATTTTTACAAATTTTTTTTTTTTGAAACATTGCTAATAAAATGACCTTAAAGATTCATACTCGTATTATTAGTTGATTTTTTACGAGATATAATTTTATTCGATTAATTCAATTCTTTATTTAATTCATAAAAAAATTTCGAATCGATCGAACGATCGGTTAGCATTATTTATAGTCGTTTAGTTGCATTAACTTGACACAAGCATAATGATAATTACTCAAGAAGCTATATTAACACACTTCACACCAATGCTCAAGTCTTAAACTTGACTTCTGTGCCTTTTCCAATCAATCTTTGAGCACCTGAACACGAAAAAAATATCAGCATCGCTGCACTCTGTCTTGTGCAACGTTTTATTTCATATTTTCTGAGACATACTGAATAACAACGCGTAACGCTGTGTTTTGTTTGTACGTGTGTGTTTTTTTCCTTCAAAAGTTGAGTTTTTCGTTAGTGCATGCTTTTTAACACCTTAATACGTAAATTTTTTTGCAAACGCGAAATTAATTTCACATCCGGGAACTTGACATTTCAGCGACATGATAATTTCTACAGACCAGCAGCTCATCCCCATCAACCGCATTACTACGTTCCACATCATCATCCTCAAGGAATTCCATTAGCTAAACCACCAGCATCACCTAACGAAAATGGAATCCTATCTACGATTACATCCGGTTTTAATAATTTAGTGAATAATATATTCGGGTAATTTCTTAAATTTTTTTTTACATGTGGGCTCACGAGCCTACGAAACAGTATGTTCTCATTCCTATAATTATAGTACTCATTAATTTATGCTTTAATTTAAGACCAAATGATGAACAATAAAATTATTTAGACTATTTTTTAAACTACCAAACTTGATTTCTCAAAGATGATTACATTTTTTTTTGGTAAAACGTCTGCGAAATGATGGGGTTAAACACTTTCAGTATCTTTGTTAATTCTACGTATTATATTGTTTTTCATTTAAGTAAGTAATTTATTTGAAACATTGTAAATAAATAAAAATTTCATTGAAATAATCGGCGTTGTTGATTTATGAAATTCGAGTGCTTGGTTTTTTTCGTGTTCAGGTATCAAAGATTATCAGAAAATGTGATGTTGACCCAGGCAATTCAAAATTGCTTCATCATGGTCACAATTGATTTTAAAATCATTTACACAATTGTCAGACTCCACAGGTAATTCTATTTAAACGATTTAAAAAAATATACGTATTATTAAAACGGGTAGAAAAAAAAGTAAGTATGAGATAATTTGATTTATTAGTTATCTTTAACTTCGATCTTGTTTCTTTCAATATGAAATGCTGCTATTAAAGAACTCAATTGGAATTTTTCATTTGTTCCTCCGGATAATCGATACTCGATATCGGATAATTTAGCCAACAGTTCCATCACCGTTTCAGATGGTAATTCGACTAAAAAAAATGAACAACGTTTAGATATATAAAATAGGTCGTCAAAAATAAAAACTAAAACAACGATACTTACTTCTATGTAAAAATGAATGCACTTCGGTAAGTATATCTTGTAGAGCTAGACCTTTTTCAACTTTTAAATTTTGAATACCTGCAAGTTTTTCAAAGTTATTGTGGCTCAATGAATTCGTCAAAGTCTGCTACTGAGAATTACTCACGATTATACGTAGAGACGAAATCATCATTGAGCAACCATTTCAAAATATTAGTAATATCTGCTTTTAAAGGATGTCCAACGCAGGTGTACACAGCTTCTTCATTGATGTTTGAAAATGCGGTAGAGGAACTTTGTAATATATTTAAAACTTTACGCATATCTCCCTGCGATAAATCGATCAAAGCTTGTTTACCGTCTTCGGTTACTTCGAGTCTGAAATTTGAATGAAGTTATGAATTATGATTGCCTGAATGTATCAGGGTGAGAAAAAATGCTCACTTTTCTTGATCGATTACATGATTCAGTCTTGGAAGTATTTGATCTGGCGATAATGGTCCAAATCTGAAGCGAGTACATCTGGATTGTAATGCTGGAATTATTTTACTCAAATAATTACAAATCAGGCAAAATCTAACATTATCGGTGAATTTCTCGATAACTGTAACAGCAAATATTTCCAGAGATTACGAAATGCGCAATAATTTCGAATAAATTGTTCGAACATGGTTCTCACTTCTTCGTAAAGCATTTTGAGCATCGTTAGTCATAGCATCCGCTTCATCGAGAATAATCAACTTGTATCCGGATTTGAAAATGGTACGAGTTGATGCGAAATTCAATATCGGACCTCGAACTATATTTATTCCACGATCATCTGAAGCATTGAGTTCCAACACCTGCAGAAAATTAATTTTTTAATTTAATACGGTATGGTAAACCTTATATTATGATACGAGATTGAAAATGTATCACCATCGATTTAAATAGTTTAGGTTGGTATAATTTCCGAGCACAAGCCAAGATAGCGCTGGTTTTTCCAGTACCCGGTGGTCCGTAAAATAATAAATGTGGTAATTGATTTTCATCGATGAATTTGGTAACTGAAATCAAACGAAATGTAAGCACACGTAACAAATACACAAACAAGGAATTACGTACAAAGGCAGTTTGAAAATTTTTAAATTTGCAAACATCAGAGTTTATTTTGCTGGTAATTTAAGACCAGATTCTCATCTGATCAATACAATTATATCAGTTAGATTCTTAAAACCGTAATCGGCAAACTGATCGCCGGAAAATTGCTCGAAATGATGTATGCTCTCGATTTTTGAAAAAGTCAAGATAATTAGCACTTATTTACAAGTCTGGAGTTTACTGGAATGCTCCTTGGACAATTATTATCTCGAATAGATTCTTGCAGCATAGTTTTCCAGCTCATAAGTGAGGATTATTTTTGTGTTTGCAAATTACTTTCGGTAGTTTTCAAACTGCCTGTGTATTGAGTAAAATTACTTGTTCTAATAATATCTTCGTGAGAAATCAAATCTTGAAGAGTAGAAGGTCGATATTTTTCCACCCTGAAAGGAATGAATTACCAATTTGAAATATGATGAAGGCAGAAAAATGATAAAACAATGGAGACTTACCATGGCAAATTAGGAGTTGCAGATACCATTTTCTTGACACTTTTTGCACTCTATTATAAAGTAATGACGGAACAAGGTAGGATATAACACTTTTAATCTGAAATAAGTAACAATTTTACTCTATTTCCTCGAATTTATTAATTATTGCATTTCGTATGTGAAAAAGCGGGAAATAAAACACATTTTGCATTGTCGAAAAAATCCGATAACGTTGTTTACCAATGTTGCTTGCTGTGTTGTATCAAAAAGTGTATTCTGATTTTTTGAATTTTGATTTTGACATTAGTTTTATTTAAAATGAAGATATTTTTGGATAAAATTTTTCAAAGGGAACTATTAAATTGTATTATTTTTTTTTTAATGAAATGGCGTAGAGCATAACGTTTCAAAACAAAGTAAATGCGAATCTTTACTCTACTATGGGTAACACTGTTTTTGAAATTTTTCAATGATTTTTGAATAATTTTTTTTGAATTTATTCTTGCATCGAATGAATATTAATCATTTTCTCATAAGAATTGATTACAACCATCGTGGGTAACTTCTTGGCCAATACAGCGATTAATAAGTTCGACAAAACAGGCCATTTCGTGACACAAATTTAAAAGTTTTCGTCGTAAGTTCAAATCTCATTTCATCTCTACATTTCTACTTCGATGTTTTCAACTAAACTTACTCATCATCTATCAAATTATCAATAAAAACATTCATTAACCAAAATTATTTTATTAAACACAACATATATTACAAACGATCAGATATCTTATTAGCTATATTATTCAACTGTCCATACACTTTCGAAGGAGGACTACCTAAAATAAGATTACAAATAGCTCGCATCGCGACTTGAATATTTTGGAATGAACCTAAAATATGAATTTTAGAATCTGCAAGAACTATCCTGGTTTTGGTTACATTTTCAATAGTGAATTTGGTTCGTCCTCCTTTACCAGCTAATCGTCCAATCGCCCGAGATAAATGTTGATTCTTCAAAGTTTTCACATCCTTGACTTCGAATGATTCAATAAACAAACTTTCCAATCGCAATAAAGCCAATGCATCTTCTACCTCGAACCCTAGGATGAAAGCACGAACGAAATCTGCGCCCTTTTGTAAATTATTATCATCGGTATCCGAATCCGGTCGCAGCTCAACACATCGTGATTTCAAATTGAAACGAATTTGGAGTTTCAAATGTTCCACTACTGGGCTTACAATCTTTACCCAGTTTTCTCGAAGCGGTGTGTAACGATGAGAAGGAACTACAATTTTTCTTACTTCTCGGTTGTCGGTAACTTTCTTCAGTATTTTCGGTGTTTTAGTGGAGACGAATTTCTTTTTGATTTTTTTACTCACCACAGGGCGGCTTTTTAAACTTTCCATTGTAACAAATTCACAACTGGTGACCTTTTTAACACATAGAAAACTTTAAATTGAAGTAATTTATATCTGGAAAGTAAGTTTTTGAAGATTTTAAAAAGAAAAACACTGAGAAAGTTGTGTGAAAAAGACTGAATTTCTTGAAATTTTTGAGCCACGAGCTTTCAATAATTTTTTTTGTTGTCAACAAATTCTATTCAGGCAGTACTATCGAGTAAAAATTACGGTAAAATTTAAAGTAATTACCGTTTTTTGCGAAAATGAAATTTAAGTGATGATTAAAATCGTTCAAAGTTCAATTGTTTTGGTATCAAAGTCTTTTCGTTCGCTTATCGATTCTGTGCTTTTTCCACTTTTCATATCAAATGAAAATTGGAATGGCCGTCTCATTAGTTATAGTTTAATTAAGTATTACATTTTATTGCGATTTTGTCTGTTTTCGTTGTTAATTTATGCGATAATATTGTGTTAAAATGCAATAATAACGATGCTGCAGAAAAAACTTACGCGTGTGTTGTTTTGAAACGATTATAACTGAAGGTAAGTGTTGATTTGTTAGTAATCACCTAATCTATTCAATTCAGATTTCCAATGATCAGGTGTACTTTTCTTTTTCTTGGTTCTCATTAAACCTTTTTATAATGTTTCTAAACTTCAAATTTATATTGTTTTCACGTTCTTTTGTATCTTAACGCGTTCAATACTCGTTATATTATTGTGTTGATTGAATATTGTTGCACCGAGGTACATTTTTTTTTCAGTAATTCATCATGTATAATGGAATTGGACTTACGACACCTCGAGGGTCGGGTACAAACGGTTATGTTCAAAGGAATCTAGCCACCTCGTACAAAGCGAGAGATAAAAATACGTTTAAAAATGAAGTGAATTCGCCAACTATTAAGAAACCGAATACAGAAATCATAGAGCATGACCGGAAACGTAAAATAGAAATAAAATGTATCGAATTCCAACAAATGTTAGAAGATCAAGGGTAACTATATCAGTTATTATGCGAATTTTAATTTATTAAATCTCTAATTAAATTATTACGTTCGTGTTAGATACTCCAATGAAGAAATCACCGAGAGAGTTACGGAATACAGGAATGGTTTACTGAATGAAAATAAAAGATCGGAGCAACGAGATGAACATGGACGTGTAATGTAAGATATTCTTTTTTTCAATTTATCTCTGTATTTGTCTTAAATATCGACGAGTGTTTCGAAACGATGTTATATTTAATCTAAAATTAATCCAATTACTCGAACGAAAGAGAAAACCTGACTGCCACGTCCAATGGAATGTTGTGTTTTTCTTCAAAATTAATCCTAAACAAAATCTTTCATTCCGTCTTATACGTATCGTTGTGTTGAACAAACATTCAAAAATATGGCGAAAACAGATTTTCCTACCGTTTCAAGGTTTCGTAATTCCTTCTACCCAATGTATCACCATTTCGGCTATTACCTCAGTACGTGAACGTTTTGTACGTACATTTAGCACCTGAAATTTCAGTAAATTGTTCTACCTACGTATTCTACTGAAATATGTTTTTCGTCACCTGCCAATTTGTTTCATTCCCTTTTACAAACACAATTTATAATGTGATATTTGATTTTACGCGGCGATTTTTCAATGGTATATTTTAATTGAATTCTTTTAAGGAAATATGTTCAATAAAAGGATATCGTTTCAGTGGAAATTGAATAAGTAAGATATTAGATTTTTTCGTTTTCAACTACGTGTGCTTTTTTAAAAATTTCAAAGCGTTGAATAATATTGCAGCATGAATTGCAAAGTATTCTGCAATTTTTCGCCAATTTTTAATATTGTATGGAGTGTTGAACTAAACTACGTAATTAGACGATTTTTTACACTTCTCTGGTACGTCTCATTTTATGGCTTACGTAAGACGTTTATTAACCCATTAAAATCCTATTCGTGTTATTCCTTTCATTGTACGTGTTCCGAGCTGAACTACGGATTATGTTTTACGATGAAATTTTTATTTCTTGCATCTAATTCTCCTTCTTTGTACGTTCGATTAGATATCTAACAAAGTATGGAATTTTTTCCAATCGTTTTTAAAAGTTTTGTTTAGTGGAAACTTGATTTATTATTTTTAAAATTAATTTTAGCATCGTTGGTTTTTATCGAGCACAACTGTTCGGACAGTACGTGAACTGATAACATTACTCGAATATTACAGTATCCGTGCAAAAGGTGAACGTGAGATGAAAATCCGATTACAACATACGGTGATATCGATTCGTGGGTGGTTTATGCGCACGCACCCTTTTCCCTATCTGCTCATTCGGCGTTTAACAAAAGGGGTGAATTTTCGGTACACATTGTACTTTGAAATCGAGCTATTTTCTACCCGAATTGAGATTTATTTTATGAAAATGAATCGAAATTGGATTCATTGAACTAGATTGAAATCAAATCTCGTATTGTATTTCTTTATGGAAAAATTATCCGAATATTATTTGTTGCAGAGATAGGAACAAATTTCAACTTATGAACAAATTGAAATGTTCTGATCGTGTTCGTGACGATTTCGATGCAATTTACATTGATTTACGACCAATAATTTATCGTAAAATATCGAAAAAAATTCCATCATTTCGTTTATAAAGATTGAAAAAATGTATTTTTAGTTGCACGTTTCTGTTACTCGATGTGCATGTATCCTTTCGAAAGCGTCCGTTCGTGTAACAAGATTCTCACCGCATCTCTTTCTCTCTCTTCCTCTTCGCTATATTCCAGATTCGAGACGCGAGACGAGATGTTACTCGATAATTTTCCGCGACGATGCTTCAGTCCTCCATTCTATCGATCGTTGAATTCGTATACGTTTGATTTAAGTATTGTTATCGTATCGCCAACGATAAATAAACGCGATTTAATCGAGATTCATAATGTCAATCGTATCGCGATGTAATCTACGTGGTGAAAAGTTGCAAGTTGTGAATAATTTAGATACGAGGCGACTCAAAAACGCCACAAAATGCGTATAAATTTATAAAGCGTTATGGCTTAACGTAGATAATACTTGTGATTAATTTACAAAGTCTTCCATTTTTTTCAATTTCAATTATGTTGTTTATTTACGTAGTCTTCCTTTATAATTGTGATAAATCGAGTTATTTTTTCAACTCGTTGTCTTCCACGTATTGTTAAGTATTGATAAAATGCGTCATGCACAAGATACCTCGAAATACTCGGATAATTCCGGGTTTCGTCGAATCCTCCATAAAGCCATGTCTTCCGTAAATGTTCTCCAAGATACCGGAGATCAGAAAAATACCGCTGTTAGATTTACAACGAATAATCGTAGTAATAATAGAGGAATAGCTATTACTAAATGTAAGAAAGTAGTCAAGAAAAAGAGGAAGCGACGACGAAAACGTCGTTTACCTCAAATGCCTCCGTATAATTATTGTAACCAAACCGTAATCTGTTGTAATTGCCAACAATACATGCCTAATTCTCATATAATACTTCCCACCGGTATCGATACTCTTCCTTTGACTAATTTTAAAATGTGTTTGGTCGGCGGTTCGAATGAAACGAACCACCAACCTGCTGTCAAGTCGCTAGTACGGTGAGTGTACATAGAATGCATATTTTACACTCATAAGTAGATAATAATTCTCGTATTTAATTGCTGAAATTTTTATTTTTTTTTAATAAATCGGTATATTTTTGATTACAGAGTGAAAGAAACTCACGAGATTGCCGAAGCCCAGCAGCGTAAAAACGAGAAGTTGAGACAAGCTTTTGGTATATCAGAATATTTCATCGAAGGAAGCAGTTTCGATCCAGAGAGGCATAATAAAGAAGCTGCTGCTAAAGCGGCTTTAGAAGCGACTAAGAAATACGTTCTAATACCATCGCCACCTCCGTCTGACGACAATGAAGAACCCGAAAAGGTGGAGAAAGAGGCCGAAGCGTCGCCTAAATCCAAAAAACAGAGCAGGTAAGAAGCTGCAGATCAAGTAGATTGGGTTGTGTTGGAATCTGCTGTTTTGAGACCGTGAATTTTGATTTCTAGAACCTAAAATATGCCCTCAAAAGAGAAAGAATTTTAATTTTAAGAATCGCGACTGCTCAATTTTTTCATTTTGGTTAATTTTTGTTATTTTTTTCATGATTTTCAAATTGAAAAAAATTAACGAAAAAATTGAAAAAAAACGAAGTTAATTTTTGAACTTTTTTTTTGACTTTTTTTTCGTATTTAATGCAAGATTAAATGAGCCAACATTTATTACGAGTAAAATAGTAAATTATTTTCCTTGAGTGTCAAATCAAAAAAAAAGGAGGGGGGAATTGAAGTATAAAAATGTTGAAAATTTTGTTTTTGCAATGCCAACTCTTGCTTACTATACAAACACAAAATTTGAATTTTTTTGACTCCGTGAAAGGTGGAGAATTCTAAAACCCAATTTAAAAAAAAATTTTCATCACCAACTCGAATTTTTAGAATAATATAAAAATATAAAAATGATCAAAAAATTACGAATTAATGAAAAAAATTGAAAAAATTGTTGAGATTTTCATTAAATTATTTGAAATAGTGTAAAAATGGTCAAAAGATCATAAAAACCGTCGAAAATTCCATTAAAATTTCCATAAATTTCAGTAAAAATTTGTTCAAAAAGTTGAAAAAAAAATCATAAAAAGCATCAAAATTTGGAAAATATTCTTTAAAATTTTTCGTTCAAAATTTGGAAAAAAAGTTATAAAAAGCATCAAAAATTTCGTAAAAATTGGAAAATATTCTTTAAAATGTTGTTAACGTGGTTGAAATCTCATAAAGTATTGCATATTTACAAATTTTCTGAAAAACCATTGAAAATATCGCAAAAATCGTGAAAATTTTGGAAAATATTATAAAAATTCTAGCAGCTTATACAAGACTTTTTACTGACTCCATTATTTTTTTGACCATTTTTACAATATTTTCCAGTGATTTCTGTAAAAATTTCGGCAATTTATTAGGATCAACGTTTTGGAAAATTTTCATAATGTATTGATCATTTCTTTTATGCTTCAAATAACTTGGGTGAAAATTTTAACAATTTTTACAAAATTTCTGAAGATTTTCATGATTTTTTAAAACTTTTTATAATTTTTTCACTGATTTATAGAGTTTTGACAGTTTTGACAACATTTTTGACAATTTTTACGTTTTTTTGATACTTCAAAAAAATTTTTTTTAATGATTTTTCATCGATTTATTAATACCAGGTGGCTCGCCCGCTTCGCGGCCCATCCCTATAGCTCTTGTTACGTAGGAACCAATTTCTCTTTGATTATAAAAATATTTTATCAAAAATTATTATAAAATTTGACGGAAAAAAGAAACTAAACAGTTTTGGAAAAATGTCAGCGCTACGTACAGACCGACCTTGTCTGGCAAAATATCTAAAAGTCATTTTAAGATTTTTTTTAAATGTCATCACAAAAATATTGGCCTTGCATATTCAAACTTTTTATAAGTTTCATAAACTCTGACAAAATGTATGTGATTTTGATCGAAAATGTTGTTTTTTGTCAGAATTGCTATTTTTTGTTCAAAATCGTAATCGATTCATCGTCAAAATTGTCATTTAAAAGTAAAGATGGTCATTTCAGGGTAAAAACTGTTACTTTTGGCCAAAATTGTAATTTTTTTGTAGAAAATACCGGTTTTGGTCAAAATTTTTATTTTTGGTTAAAATTCTCAGTTTTTCAATCAAAATCGTCATTTTTTTGGTCAAAATCATCATTTTTTTGTCATTTTTTCCTTTTCCAGTCCAAAGCGTAATTTTTGTCAAAATTGTAAATCTTCGTCAAAATGATCATTTTTTGGTCAAAATTGTCATTTCAAAATATAAAGCGTCATTTTTGGTCAAAATTATCTATTTTTTGTCATTTTTTCCTTTTCTAGTCCAAAGCGTAATTTTTGTCAAAATTGTCAATCTTCGTCAAAATAATCATTTTTTGGTCAAAATGATCATTTTTTTGTCAAAATTGTCATTTCAAAATAGAAATCGTCATTTTTGGTCAAAATTATCATTTTTTTGTCATTTTTTCCTTTTCTAGTCCAAAGCGTAATTTTTGTCAAAATTGTCAATCTTCGTAAGAATGATTATTTTTTGGTCAAAATTGTCATTTCAAAATAGAAAGCGTCATTTTTGGTCAAAATTATCATTTTAGGAAAAAAGTGTCATTTTTTGTCAATATTGTCACTTTTTGATCCAAACCGTCACTTTTTGTCAAAATCATTTTTTTGTCATTTTTTGTCAAAATTATCATTTTTTGGTAAAAATTGTCATTTCAAAGTAGAAAGCGTCATTTTTGGTTAAAATTATCATTTCAAGGAAAAAATTGACATTTTTTGGTCCAAACTGTCACTTTTTGTCAAAATTGTAATTTTTTTGTTATTTTTACTTTTCTAGTCCAAACCGTCATTTTTGGTCCAAATTATCATTTCAAGGAAAAAATTGTCATTTTTTGGTACAAACTATCACTTTTTGTCAAAATTGTAATTTTTTTGTCATTTTTACTTTTCTAGTCCAAACCGTCATTTTTTGTCAAAATTGTCAATATTCGTCAAAATTATCATTTTTTGGTCAAAATTGTCATTTCAAAGTAGAAAGTGTCATTTTTGGTTAAAATTATCATTTCAAGATAAAAATTGTCATTTTTTGGTCCAAACTGTCACTTTTTGTCAAAATTGTAATTTTTTGGGTCGAAACTGACATTTTTGGTTAAAATTGTTGTTTTTTGTCAGTTATCATTTTTTTTGTCCAGCTTGTGAATATTTTAGTCAAAATTGTCATTTCAAGGTAAAAATCATCATTTTTGGTCATTTTACGTTTTTTTTAAAATTACGGTTGCATATTCAAAATTGTTATACCCAAGTTTCAAAAAGTCTGGCAAAATGTCTGAAAGTCATTTAAGGATTTTTTAAATAGGTCATCAGCATAAAGTCTGACAAAATGTCTAAAAGTCACGGCAATGGTCAACGTTACGGACAGACAGATAGACAGACAGACACACGGACGGACGGACACGTCGTAGATTTTATATACATATATGGATTTTAAATTTCACCAAGTCAAAAGTTGACTAGAAAATCCCCCCCCCCCCCAATCGATATACAATTATCCATGTCAAAAAACTTAAAAATTGGCCTGTAATTTGCATTCATCAAATTTTCACCAATCTAAAACTTTTGTTTATTTTTTTTTTTTACAGAAAATCGTCATCAGCATCGGACGAAGTAAAAAAGAAAAAGAAAAAGAAGCATAAAAAAAGGTACAAAATTTAGCAGCTTGATTCTCCTAGTTTATTGATTGGAAATAGTAGGTTGCATTTGAGAAATACGTAGTAAATAAATAACTAAAAAGAAAGAAAATGCGAACGATACAGAATACTAAAATTTTTTCGATTCGAAGTATATATTATTTTAAAAAATGTGAAACAGTCACGCGTTGCAATTTTTCTTTTTTTTTCTATAACGAAACGAAAAAAAAAACATGTGATTGAAACCATGATTAAGAAAGAAACATTGATAAAAATTTATATCTATCTGATCGATTCATCAATCGTTTCTGTTTCTAGTAGTACGTTTATTGGGATTTAATCTGTGGTAAGTGTAACCAACCTTTTTAGAATAATCTAAATCCTAGACGACTTGGTCGAGAAAATGTTTCGTAATATGTGAAGGATGTTTCGTAATTTGTTATTATTGTTGTTGTTGCTGTTTTCTTTTACATCTTCTGTTTTACGTACATTGGGTCGTTTTTATGTGTTGATTTTACAGGATTAACACGAGGATTTGGTTTGGTAATTTTTTTTCCTTTATATCGATTCTGTTCGTATGAATTAGTTTTATTATACGAATGAGTCATTTTCCAATCGGAGATTTATTTTTTGGAAAATGACGAAATCATTTGTTAAAAATTTGCGAATACGTAAATCTCGAATTTAATTACGTTCGAGTGTTGGGAAATTCGAGTAGAATGTGCACCCTATATTTTGAACAGTATGAAAATCTTGTCGTAATATAAATACTAATAGAATTTCGGTTATTTTTTCTTATTTTGCGCAGATCACGAAGTACATCGGTAACGAAAGAAGAAAAACACCATAAAAAATCCTCATCTTCGAAACACGACAAGAAAAAGAACAAACAAGACTCGTCGCCGGCGCGTCCGAAGTCGAAGAAAAGTAAAAAAGATCGAGGCGAAGTGTCATCTTCCGAAGAAGCCCATAAATCGAAAAAGAAGAAAAAAGACGAATCCGCTTCCGAATCGAAACGTGAAAAAGAATCGTCGCGTAGCAAACATCGCAATAAAGAAGACGCTGAGAAAAAACATAAACGAAAAGATCAATCGCCCGATGACTCCGATCGTAATACTTCGTATCGTCGAAATAAACGAGATGCTTCGCCCGAAGATACTCGATCACGTAAACGACACCGTTCGCCGAGTCCCGAACCCCAACGTTACGAAAAAGATGCTTCGCCTGAGGAAAATCGGTCTCGTAAACGACAACGGTCTCCTAGCGTCGAAATCAGACGTTACGAGAAAGAATCGCCGGAGAAGAATCGATCACGTAAACGACACGAATCACCGATTGTAGAAACCCGACGTTATGAGAAAAATACTTCGCCTGAGAAAAGTCGATCTCGTAAAAGGCACGATTCTCCGAATATTGAAACTCGTCGTCGAGATAAAGATGCCTCGCCCGAAAATAGCCGAAATCGCAAACGGCATCGTTCACCTAGCGTCGATAATCGTCGTTACGATAGAGATGCTTCACCAGCCGAAGATAGTCGATCTCGTAAACGATACGAGTCTCCTATTGCCGAAGCTCGTCGTTACGATAGAGATGCTTCACCAGCCGAGGATAGCCGATCTCGTAAACGATACGATTCTCCAAAGGTCGATAATCGTCGTTACGATAGAGATGTTTCACCAGCCGAAGATAATCGTTCTCGTAAACGATACGATTCTCCTATCGTCGAAACTCGTCGTCACGATAAAGAAAACGGCGACTCGAGGCGGAAATCTCCGACCAGACGACATAAAAACCGTCGCGGTGTATCGAAAGAGCCATCTGCCGAACCCGCGCATCGATCGCCACCTACGAAAAGACGTCGTTCGCCTTCGATCGAATCGTATCCCGAAAGAAAACGTCGTCGGTCGTCTTCGTCGTCCTTACATCGAAATAAAGATAAAATCAAATCTTACAAATCCGATCAAACGAAGAAATCGCGTAATCGCGATTCATCCAGCGAAACTAGTCGAAGATCGTATTCGCCCAAGACAGCGAAAGATACCACGAAACTAAAATCCGTCGTTTCGATTACCGCCAAGAAGAAACCAGAAACGAAAGAGAGAAGTAGAAGGAATTCGGTCAGCAGCGAAGAAGAATTAGGCAGCAGATCGTCGAAATATCCGACGAAAGATAATCGTAATAAAAAAGATAGATTAGACGATCGCCCTGCAGACGGCGATAAAAAATCTAAAAAATATCCTTCCGAAAGTAACCAACGCAGTATTAAAACAACCAAGAAACCGGTCAGATTAGAAGATAAACTCAGCATTAGGTATTCGGCTGAAAGCTCCGGCGAAGAAGACACCTACATAAGTAACAAAGTCGACGAACCGAAATCCAAATCAGCGACGCGAATAAGCGACAACGGTGTTGTGAAAAATGATAAAGTAAATCGCGAAGATTCGTCATCTTCGTCTCTAAGCTACTCACCCATGGAAAAATATCCAGACAGGTATTCGGATATTTTAAGCGATAAAAAAGCATCTAGAAGTAACGATAAACAGTCCTCGAGTACGACGAATCAACCCGCCGCTTCGCAGAACGTGTCGAATAAATCAAAAGACGAACGATTCAAAAAAGAAACCGAGTTTTTGAATAAGTTCAAATCTGGAGTAGCCGATAAAATCAAAGATACGGATAAATTGCCATCGCCTAAGAAATCCTCGGCGACTGTTATCGATAAATCGTCTCGTAGCTCCGTTACCGAAATGTTACCTGTTTCGTTAAACGACGTTCCTCTACCTCCGGATGAAGCTCCGACTCCAGTTCCAGCTCCTCCGATACCGCCAGTTCCATCTAAAGTCGCTGATACCGCCCCGTCCGTCGTTGCTCCTGTCGCCGTCGACCAAGTAGTTATAAAAGAAGAGGATATCAAACAGGAAGACGTTAAAAGTTCGACCAGTGTTACGAATAGTAATCAAGCAGGTGATAGTAAACCGCGCGTTGTGAACGGAAACGAAAAAACCAAACGCCCCAGCAATATTCTTTTCGACGAAGAGACCCTAGCTACGCTAAAGAGCTTGATGACATCGAAGGCTTGGCGTAAACGAAGATCCAACTCGAGTTCGTCGAATAGCGATAGTTCATCGTCTTCAGATTCTAGTCTAAGGTGAGTAAAAGCTAATAGAACTATGGCAAATCCCAAATATTTATCTAACGCATTCGTATCTTATCACAGTTCCAGATCGAGCAGCTCGTCATCTTCTAGTAGCGACTCGGACACCGATCGTAGTCGCAGCTCTCGTCGAAGCCATCGGTCTCGTTCTGGTTCCGATGAATCGTACAAATCGCGATCGTACAGTTCATCAGATTCGAGTCGATCACGTTCCAGATCCGATAGCCGTAGTCGTAAAAGACATAAGAAATCCCGCAGCCCATCAGACAGCGACAGCGATTCTAATAGTTACACGAGTCGTACCAGTCGTTCGAGATCTTTTTCTATTCCAAGACGTAAAGGATCGCCGAGTTTTTTAGAAAGAAGACGCATTACTAGGTAAGGTATCCCAAACGTCCCTAGTGCACTGATAATCACAAAGATAGTAGAATTTTTGAGAGTTCATTAGTACCCGAACATCTCCCAAGTAATCGAGAAATAAATTCTCTCCGTTACAAATATTTAAGAATGCAGTATGTTTGTAGCAAGTTTGTGTACCTTTATTTTCAAGTTTTTTTATTATCAATTTTTGAAATTTTTCATTATCTGATTTGACCACACTGCGTATTTCAGTCAAAGAGTGATTTAATTTGCGCAATAGATTTTTGTACAAAGTTCGGCTTCTTTTTTCTTATCATTTTTACATTTCCCCGTTATATTTCGCTTAATTTTTTATTTTCGCTTCGTAGATATTTTTATTGCTTTATTTTACAGCCGAAAACGTTCGAGAAAGTATTCAACGTCGTCGAGTTCGTATTCGTCGTCATCGTCGTCGGATAGTTCATCGTCATCAGATTACAGCCGGTGAAGAGTTTTCGTACTATGTACGAATTTTAAAAAGTAAACATGTGAAGCACGATTATTTCTGTCACGTGTAAATTTTTTTATTCGGATTATTTCGTAGTCGTAATTCTGTATAATGATAATTTATTATTCACTATTTTCGTAAAGTAAGATACGATATTTGAAGATATTCGTTTATTTGTAGTTTTCTCGATTTTTTTTATCTATTGTCATCCTAGTGAAGTACGTTGGGTAGGTACTAGGTACGATATTCATGACTCTTATTTTATCTTTTCGAATTGAGTACACTTGTAAACCGTAGTTTTTTTCAAATAAACTAATTAATTTATTCAAATTCGGGTTGAATTTTTTTTTCGACGTGTTTCTTTATTCGTGATGCTGATGAATGAAGAAAATATTGAGGTTTCAAAAAGTAAGTTTTATTTTTGCTTTTTTGGCATGTTATTTTAACGTATTCGTAGCTTGTGATGATGATTTTGTCGAGTATTTTGTTTTCCCCAGCTTGATTATTTTTTCCGCACGTTATCATTCGTTAATTTGTAGCTTTTGTAAGATTTTCGCTTCGTTTAGAAATTCTAACACAGAGTATCAATGGTACAGGTTTGTTCGAATCGATTAATCTATAAATAAGAATTACTTACGATAATACTGAAAATTGCTACTAATAACGGTTTTGTGATTCATTTATGATGGTTTTGTTTAATAGTCAACGCTTTTAATGAATAAATGTGTTGGATGGTTTGTCTTTAATCTATTTGGTGTCAGGTTGAATTTAATATTGATTAATGGTTTTGGATTATGATTATGCAAAAATTACTGAAAAGCGTTGTTCTATGTTAACTATTGAAATAGGTTTGGTGGAATAAACGTAATGCTTTGAAATTTATCGGTATCGTTAACTTATAATGATTATTATGTAATTTCAGCGCTAGAAAACGACCCGTGCCTTATGATAGATCTTGGATGTCTGAATCGGGCGGTGAATCATCGGGTGGATCGTCGTCGCCATCGCTATCTCCGGTATCACGAAATTCGCGAAAAAGTTGGACCGGAACGAAGAGACGATCGTCGTCGTTTAGTTCTCCATCTTCTGTTTTTCCATCTGCTGTACCTTCACCTTCTGTTCAAGAAGTAGAGTATTAATTAGAGCAATTCTTTTTCAATGTTTCACGTTAAATTGCACCCAATTCATTTGTTTTCTAGTCACTTGTTTTAGTAATAATTCAAATTTTTTAACCTTTGGCTAAATTTGTTGATTTTATTTTTTAATAAGTTTTCTAGCTTTATGGAAATTCTTGAGTAATAAAAAAAACCTACGAAAATCGATTTCTTACGCGGTTTCGTTTAAAATTACAAATGAACTTGATTTTGTTTTTGAAATTTATCATCGTGTAAATATTTTTAATGTAATTAGTGTGCTATTTTTATTTTTTCTTGTTGATTTTATTTGTATCGTGTTTTATGTTTGTAGTTGAATGAATCTGAAAAAATTCATCTAGTCGTTTGAGTTACTCGCTTAAGATTTATTTTCGTAAAAAGCTTATTTCATGTCCGAATTTCATCGCAGTGTTGTTAATGAACTCTTCTCTGTTTTATACGATTCGAAAATTATTTTATTCGTATTTTTTGAAAAAATGGACATTGAAATGAATGCTTTGAAATTTGTTCACCAGTATCAGTTTTATTATTTTTATTTTGCTTATTTTTTATCATTTTCTAGTCACATTTAATTACATTGTTTTTTTTTCTGTTGAGTTGGCAATGTGATAGACGAGTGCATTATTATTTTTTTAAGTTCGATTTTTATTTATTTTTTGTCAGAAACCCATTCTAGTCGTACTTTCTTTTTATAATGGAACATTTTTATCCACTTTTTTATGTTAATTGCAAATTAATTTAAGCAATCTTTTTTTTCATTCGCCCCGTCGATCGATGTCATTCCGCATTGTTTATATCTCTTGTGAATTACTTATCTCTTTGTGGAACTCGTTGAGGTTTTTGAAACTCGCAATAAAAAATTTCATAGAGGGATATAATTTGCATACGCGTAGGTATTCAATTTTAATCTGAAAATGGTGGTTTTTTTGCTATTTGGCCTGCTGATGTACTTATTCGTCACCAACGAATTATTGTACGAATTTTCTTGTTGTATTTTACTCGTTCGTGTATGAATTTGAATTTCTTACCTATTAAATTCATTACAAATTATACCACATTTGAATAGTTAATACGTAGGTACTTGTATTTAAAAGAATATGCAATGGCATATTTCTTTTTCAAAAGTTTACTTATGGAATTTTAATCTTAAGTAGTTGATATTTTGGTACCTTGTAGCGTTACGAATAAAGAAATATTTGTTCTCGATGTATATTTCATTTTTCCAATTGTCAAATTGACAAGTTGGATGTATGAATTTTTTGAATTCAAGATATAATCTTTAATTCTTTAGTGTGACGATGTGAGAAAAAAATTTTCACGTTGTTGTGAAATCCCTGCTGCGAGTAGGGATGAACAAAACCGGCATTATTGAAGTCTAAGAGGGTCAAAAATTGAAAATTGATCATTTTTTATCTAAGCAGGTGTTTAGAAGGAGACCGGAACGGAAACCTGGAACAAATCGAAACGTTTTTTAAGCTGGAAAAGATTCAAAAAGAGTACCGGAATGGTAGTATAGATACAAAATACAAATCTGAACGTTTTGAGACATCAAAACCGGAACGATTAAGAAAATGGGAACTGGAACACAACCATAAACCGGAATGTTTAAAAATTCACCGGAACAAGACCATTGATTGCCAACTAGAAGATTTGAAGAACAGGAAGCCGGAACAGTAAACCGTTACAGATGTCAGATTCCTTCTGAATTCCAGGCGCTTTACTGTTTGAGTTTTAAAAAAACATGAGGATATCTTGAAGATTGAGCGAAAACTGCAAATAGATCATGCAGTTTTTCAGATTTACTAGCATAAAATAATTTAATATAAAACAACGTTAATAGTACGACATTTGTATTTCTTTACAGTGTTTTGATAAGGATTACGGATGCTGCATACAAACTACAAAGTTTGGATTTTAATAATTGCATAAATAGTTCAGATTTTGAAAAATGATTGAATAATTGAATAAATTTGTAACGATTTCGAAAGGATCATACTGCAAAGGCTAAAAGAAAGGCAAAGAAAGGAGGAAGGACAAAGGAAGAAGTGCATGCAACGATCCTTCTGTTCATTTAAACAACTATACGATTTTCAAAAGCTCGGCGAATTTGTAAAACAATAATGGAAGTCTCGAGAATTCTCACGTTATCATCTCATTCAAATAATAGTAAAATAAAACAATAAAGCTACCGAGAATTAAAAAAACGTTATTATTGCCGCTATAATTTATCATGTCGGTTAAAAAGTTCTTTCGATTATAATTTTTAATTCAGTTTCGTTTGGGACACTCGTGTCTAGCAATCTTCCATTGTCAAGTAAGTTTTTAAATAATTTTCCTCAATACTAATTGCTATGGTTTACATTCAACTGATATCAATGATACGTTATGTAGGTAATTAGCATTACGAATTTATTTATCGCTACAATTAACATTAAGTACGATCATGCAGCTCTGTATTGTATACTTTCGATACCAAAAATCCTCAGACGTCAATTCGTCATCCCTTACTCCACATAATAGGGTTCTTTTTGGGGAAGTATTTCGGGTAAAATTTACCCCTAGTCGTTGTTTTAAATCCAACATCATGAGTTATATTCGAAATCGATTTGTTTCTTCTTTGCCAATTCTATTTAAAATAAGGATGATCCATAATCTCCATTTCGGATCAATTTCAATTATCTGACAAGATAGCCACATGCCAATAGGTCAATATTCCTACAGATACGTTTGGTTTTCATTTCAAATACCATCGCAGTATCTTCTCGAGTGGCGTTCGTTTTAATTTTTCCCATAAATTGATTCATACGTGTCCAAATGGTAAGGTTAGCTTACTAGGAAATACTGACAAAAAAAATACGATAACCGATGACATACCTCAACATGTCGATAAGAAGGTATAGGAGACACGTTCCACGTGATTTGTAATTTTAAAAAAATTCCAACTTTATTTGTCGCGTGATGATGTTCCGAAAATTTAGAATATGGTTTAAGGTGAGTTCATGTGTTACTTACCGTTAACATTTTGCGAACCGTTAGTTTTAGGATTATGTAAAAATAACCAATACTTTGCATACTGTAATCCATCATTAAGCTCGTGGGTTAAAACGATAAGTACCTAAACCTATGAATTAAGTACAGATGTGTAGATTCAACATTGGCTCGTTTATTTGGGAAATAGATACGTATTGAATTTCAGCGATAATCCACCGACTAATCCTTGCGATATTAAATCGAAGGAATTAACGGATTTTTCATATTATTTCCTGAAATGAATTAGAATTTTGGCCCATATTTCAAAGCCGAGTGATTATTTAATTTTTGAAGTGTTCAACCATCAGCTATCTGTGTTTTGAAACAATGGTTTCCTATTATTCAACTTTTTATACGACATTAATCAATTTTACAAAGTTTAATGCTACATTTTGACCTCTTGAAATATATTTCACGGTAATAAACGTATGTAAATATAAAATTCACAATGACGTTCACGCTCGAGAGTTTTTAATACGCCGGAAATAATCGCGTTGATTTTCACTCGACTGGAAAGACGAGAGAATTTCATGGAAAATTTAAAACGAAAATTGTCTTAAAAATCAACCTTGCTACCTATTTTCGAACGTACTGCAGACGACATTATTTTCATTCGCAATCTACAAACACATAGAAATAATAACAATTGTTTTAGGAAAAGAAAAACTTACGCACGTGAAAATAACAACGATTAATCAAACTTTCACGGTAGAAAAAACTTGAGATAAATGGTTCCCAATAAGTACGTTGCAATTTGAACACAACCATGAGTCTGGTGCATGCATCAATGCTGGTGAAAAAAAAACGTACCGAGCGAAAGGATTATGAATTGATATGATACTATGTCCGCGAACCGAGAGCTTTTTTTTTTTTGGAAAATATTCGGTAATTTGTTTTCTTAGCAGGCATTGGTTTTTTTATTCTACAAAGATAGCATCATATAACGAGCATAAAAGACGGCGAAATTTATGACGTTGGGTTTTTTCTCCTCTTGTGTATTTCATTATTACCCATTTGTCTTGCGTTTTTCTTTCCCCGGTTAATGTAGCGTGTTGGTATTTTTCTTCTAATACTTTTCGTTGGCATTTCAACTTTACCCGGATTAAATATTTTAACGAGCATCGTTCAAGCTGCTGCAATAATCATCCTTCTATTGTGCGAACTAAAGTCGCTAAAATCACTCGAGACGATGATTTTAGACACTTTGTTGGCTGAAATGGTCCAACGATTTCGGACTTTATTGAATCGAAACGTTTTTTATATTTTTAACCTATTTTGGCAATTACGTTTCCAAGTTGGGTTGGGGTTTGATGAATGGGATGGTTTTTTTTTGTACAAATAAAAGTATAAAATCCGGAGTAATAATGTCACATCTCGAAAAGCAAATTTTTTCGAACATTGCAAAGAAATTCTATGTTTTGAATGCCTTTTTTTTGGGCGCAATCTTTTGATCATTTTATGTGACGCAACACATTTCTGAAAACTTCAAAGCTTCTATTTTCCAAAAATTTGAATTTTTCCCCCAAAACTATTTTTATTTCTTCAATATTCAACTTTGAAAAATTAATTTTGAGTTATGGCATTTTAATTTCTGGAAATTTTATCTGCCTCGTTGTTAATTCCTCACTGGACTTTTTTCGAAAATTTCGACCTGCTTCAGGCTTTCGAGATCCTTGAATTTGTTTTCTGCGATTATTATGACCAATGACCAAAAATATATCGATGGGGGGGGGGTTTGAAAATTCAAAGTTCTCCGATGCTATAAAGTGAGTTATCAAAATGCACCCTAGATTCCGTTTTTGATGTTATTTCACCCTCCCCCCACACGATGAAATACTTGGGGGGAGAGGGGGAGAGGGGATCGACTAAAATGCTAAAGAATTCTAAGCTGAATATCAGTAATTTTCTAGGTACGCTTTTTGACCTTTGGAATCCATTTCTGATGAAGTAAATTTGGACTGAAGTCCCAAAATACACTGGGAAGACAGGAGGGGCGGAGAGAGGGTGGACCAAAAATCAAAATTTTTCGACAATATCGAGAAAGATATCAAAATGTATGTTTTTGGACCTCTAGAGTTCGTTTGGGACGTTATTTTACCAAAAAATGTTAATGGTACCCAAGGGAGGTGGGGCCCGACTCAATATTTCGGAAAATTTTAATTTGATATCAATTTATAGGTATATTTTTGACCTCTGGATTCTTTGACGAGAAAAATATTGTGGAGGTGAGGGGTACCATAAATCAAAATTTTTGACGTTATCGAATGAAGTATCAACTATCAACGTAGATATTTTTTAAATTTTTTGACCTCTGAAGCACATTAAAAAAATCAAAAGCAACTCTACGGGTGAGAAAAGCTCGAGTGGTCGACTTAACATTTGGGAAAATTTCCAATTGGGATCCATATCTGGATTAATTTTTACCATATTTTTTTTGGCATTCAATAACATCAAAAAGAGACTCAGAAGGTCAAGTGAAATATTTGTGTGTTTAGTAGTGCTCTCGATTACGAGTACAAAAGAAATAATCGTTTTTTCGATTACTTTGAATTTAATCGACCACAATTTTAATTTAGTCAAATTCGATCAACACTTTTATTCTATTACGATTTTTAGTCGATTATGATTTTCAATCTACTTATTACAATTTTTAATAAATTGCAATTTTCAATTTTGTAAATTTCAATTTTTTAAAATTTTAAACGCTTTTTATGATAATTTAAAATTATTTTTAACATTTTCGAGTTTTTTCCCGACATTTTATTAACTTACAAGTTTTAAAGCACTTGAAATTATTTTTATCAATTTTTATGAAATTTCTTACGACTTTAAATCGATTTCGATTAATCGATCACGACTTTAATCGATTTCGATTAATCGATTTCGATTAATCGATTCCAGCTTTTCGATTAATCGATCACAATTTTCAATCGATTTCGACTAATCGATTCCAACTTTTAATAGATTTCGATTAATCGATCACAACTTTTAATCAATTTCAATTAATCGATTCCAACTTTTAATCGATTTCAATTGATCGATCACAACTTGTAATCGATTTTGATTAATCGATTCCAACTTTTAATCGATTTCGATTAGTTGATCACAACTTTTAACCGATTTCGATTAATCGATTCCAACTTTTCGATTAATCGATCACAATTTTCAATCGATTTCGACTAATCGATTCCAACTTTTAATAGATTTCGATTAATCGATCACAACTTTTAATCAATTTCGATTAATCGATTCCAACTTTTAATCGATTTCAATTGATCGATCACAACTTGTAACCGATTTCAATTGATCGATTCCAACTTTTAATCGATTTCGATTAGTCGATCACGACTTTAATCGATTTTGAATAATCGATCATGACTTTAATCGATTTCGATTAATCGATTTCAACTTTTCGATTAATCGATCACAATTTTTAATCGATTTTGACTAATCGATTCCAACTT
>FIZU01049051.1:0-24283 GCA_900064475.1 Pseudococcus longispinus
AAAAAAATGGACACTTTCTTAGGATTGACCCCAGCCATTAGACATATCCATGTCAAAAATTAGGTACCCAGAAATTCGAAATCTATTAATCGAGCAAATGTTTTAGGGATTCAATCTGAAACTTTTAAAGTTTTAATTTAAATAGATGACTTTTTTATTAAAATACCAGATATCTAAGAAATCGCAATATTACATCTTTCTATCAGTTCTCTCGTCTCTGACAAATTAACCAAAACTCACTACATATTTCCAAATTCATTACATTTCAAGACCCAGCCTGTAAAAATGTGATAAAATCTTTCTTCAAATTCCTAAACATTCGAATGAATTTTTTCAAATTCTTTACATTTCGTTAATTTTCCATTATTTTGTCTGAGTAAGGATAAAAAACTTGAAAAAATCGTCACGTATTTGGAATTTCTCCATCTGTTCGTCAGACTTTACAAAACTTAAAAAATTTACCGCTCATTTCGACTCGAATCTTATCCTCTTCTCCTTCTCTTTTTTCAATGGCAAATAGCAGATAATTCGTCGAACCAAAGTCACGATTATCGTATCGACAATAAATTCCGAATATACTTCATTTATCGAATATTCATCGACAATGCGAAAAATCACGAATCTCAAATTCCAACCTACACATCGGTCTACGAGAATGGCGTTGGTAAAAAAAAACTCTAGAATTTGCCCAACGAGAAACGAGCGCGAGAAAAAAAAATCAATCAAACGGAAAGAAGTAAAGGTATGAAACCTTTTGTGAAATTTTTTGCTGCTCCGAAGTTTTCGGCAAAATAAAAATACCGAAACATCGGTAGGGGAAAAAAACTCAACAATACGTTATAGTATTTTGATTTTCGATTGTTTTAAAGAAACGAACCTACACTATACGAATTTAAATATCGACAATTCGAATTCGACATAGCTCATGTTTCCAATTTCCAATTAAAATTTTATTAAAGTTTTTTTTTGCTCGAACAGTTCAACCGAGTGAATAGAGTTCTTTGATATTGTGAATCGCATGAGAACATAAATATACTTTCTCAAACATTTAGTTTACTCGTCGAAGCACAACAATTTGAATATGGATGTCATCGAGTGGAAAAAAAATTCCATTCGATTTGAAATAAGAGGTTCGTTGTATTTACGTGTGTTATCTCGTGCTCTTTCTCCGGCATTCGAGTATTCGTGAAGGTTAAACTAAGTTCAACGAGAGGAGAATTACGGATTTTAAAAATAAACCATTCTGAGGCGAGTAATTACTCGAGACGACGGTGCTTTTTCTATATGGCCATCCATCGTCCACATGCCCCGAAGAATCAAATAGATTATCACGCAATCTACAATGAAATGCTATCTAGAGCTGGACCATCCTACTCTTGGCCGGACGATCTCGACTCCGGTATGGGTACTTTATCGTATCCAATACTTCACAACCTGGGTATCTATATGGCGAGTACTACTAACTGCGAAATTACCTCACTGTTGCGAACCAAAAACGAGGGGGAAAATTTGCTACCTTGTCTTCTAAGTACCTCATAGAGAAATCAAGGGCGAGATGGATGTTATACCGGGCATCAAATCGTTCAACCAAATTACCAGTTAGCGCGTTTGAAAAATATAGCTTTATATATTTCACCTGTTTTAATATACCTACAGGTTGTCGACGAATATTTAGAATAGACTCGGTGCCGATGCGATGCCGGTGCGTACGGCGAACGCGTTCTTTAAAATATTTACTCTCGGGCGAAAATTTACATTTTTATTGGTTAAACGAATCCATACCGCTTGAGCCTGTTGCCGGCGTACCTACATATACGTTCGGAAACTCCGGACATGGGTAATATTTCCACCATCGACTATCACATACATATACGTACTTTGAACGAGTGATTTAGTATCATCACTGTTCGGTCTGGATGTCCAAAACAACCATCGATGGGAAGGTTGAAAATAACTCGAATTGATTAAACTATACGTTGTGAATGGCGCGGACGTAAACATATTCCGAGCTCGTGGTGATGGCTGGAAAAAAAAAATCAGACAAGAATGTCGATCAAGTCGTCCATCGAGACTGGAGAAATTCAACAATAGAGACGTTACAGCAAATCTATGGTATTGTGAACCAGACGCGACAAACCAGTTGACATTTTTCTTGCTCGTCCATAAGTAAGACGATGAAGCAGACCGAAGGCGAATTCTACGTCCTTCGGTCTCATGTATTTGTACCTACTCGAGTAATCTGATACTCGCAGACATACCGTCGAAAAACAAAAACTCATCCGAAGGTACCAAAAGTAGGCTTTGGCGGATCAAGATCTCTCTTTCTAAGTAAACAAATCGCATTTTCCTGGTACAACCTACGCGAGCCAATTCTTATTATAATAATTTGTCGGGTGTCGTACGAAATGTATGAAAACAAATTAATTTTCGCCCTCCTTCTAATACCATATCTGAGCAAATTTCGAGAAAAGGTGTACTATTCTTAAAAAATGTTAAAACTTGAAACGTCAAAAGCTCACTTCCTCGACCACAAAAGTGAAAAATCGAGGAAATTGTACTTCCATCAACAATTTTCAGGCAAGGTTCGAATTTATTCGCTGCAATTATTGCATTGGATATGCTTTAACGATGACCAAACCTGTAAAATTGTCATGAAATTCTGTGACGCTGACTTTTAGACATTTTGTCAGACTTTTTTGAACTTGGGAAAATGGTCACATTTCCACTGACTTTTTGGACTTGGAAAATTTTAGAGATACTTGATGCTAACTTTCAGACATTTTGGCAGACAAACAACTTACACTTTTTGAACTTGGTAAATTTCAGAAATCAGGGTAATTTTTCGACATTTTTTAGGCAAAGTTCTTGGACTTGGAAAAATTACGCTGACTTTCAGACAATTTGTCACACTTTTTTGGACTTGAAAATTTTTTAAGAATTCAGGGTGTCTACCAGACACTAAAAGCGAGAATTTGGAAAATGAGCACGAAATTTGGCCATAAAGCACGAAATTTTGATAAAACTGGTTAAATTTTGAAGTTTGTTTGTCGATAATTTTCTTTCAAATGAAATTTAAATTAAAAAATAATTGAAATTCCAGCTTTAAATGATTTTTTTCCCAAAAATTTTCACTCTTGCTCCGCTCGGGCTCAATTTTATTAATCTTTTCATTGAAATAACAGATATTTTTCAAAATTACACATAAAATCAAATTTTTCTCAACAAACCAATCATTCTCTGAAGCACTTGAATAATCAGTATACGAGGAGGGGGCTTGTCTAAAGATGTGAGCTCCCCTGAAGCCAAAAATGATGAAGAAAATGAAGTTTCAGCTTTTTAATGTTTTTTTTTCCCCTTAAGAAATCTCTTTTTATAAAAAAATTCAGAAAATGATCCAAAAAGTACATTAAATGAATAATTGGGGAGGGGGAGTATTGTCAATGTTCACGGAAAAATTCTAAAATTACACGATTTTTTTTTTAAATAGCACGAAAAAAGCATGAATTTTCATTTTTGAAATTTGGTAGACACCCTGGAATTCAAATGACATTATTTTTGCACTTGGAAAATTTTAACTTTATGGACTTCGAAAATTTCAAGGAAAGCTCAGTTTAGAATTTTGTCAAACAACTTTTTACCTAATGCTGACTTTGAGATATTTTTTCATACTTTTTTGGATCTGAAAAAATTTTCAAATTTTCATTCACCTTTTTGAATTTAGAAAATTTCAGAGATCATGATGATTTTTAGACATTTTGTCAAACAAACTCATCAGACTTTTTGGATTTGAAAATGTTTAGAGATTACGCTGACTTTCAGACATTTTGTCAGGTTATTATAGACTTTCTAGACTTGAAAATTTTTTCGCATTTCAAATGTTTCTTCGGGCTTGGAAAATTTCAGAAATTATGACTTCCGATTTTGAAAAATTTTATTAAGTGTCAGTTGATTTTTGAACTTAGGAAAAATTTAGATTGTTTCAAAAATCGACGATCAAATAGGTAGATTAAATCGGTCAAAGAATTATGAGAAATGATCAAAAATTTAATAAAAATCAGAGTAAATATTGAAAAAATTTTCAAAGCTATGAAGATTGTTGTAAATTTTGTCAAAATTATCGAAATTGTTAAAAAAATGTGGTGAGAATATCGTGAAAACAGTTGAAAATTTCGTAAAAATTATTGAAATTTTTTACAAACTTCATTTAAAATATGAAAAAATTGTCAAAAAATCATAAAAACTTACAAAAATCCGTAATGAATTCCCTAAATGGCCCAGAAACCGTAAAAATCATCAAAAATTTCGTGAAAATTATTATTGGTGCAAATATTGTAAAAATTGAAGTAAAATAATAGAAGCTGTCGAAAATCTGTTGAAACTTGTCAACATTTTTCCTAAAAATCATTTAAAATATTAAAAAAAATCGTCAAAAAGTCGTGGAAATTGTCGAAAATTTTGTTGAAATTGTTCAAATATCAATAAAAGTTGTAAAAAACAGTTGAAATCATCATGAAACACGTCAAAAATTTCGTAAAAATTGAAAATTTTCTTATTATTTATTTTCCAAAATTTGTATGATTTTTTTTTTTAGCATTTTTGCGTTATTTTTACTGATTTTTATGAAAATTATTAATATTTCAACAATTTTTAAAGCATTTCAAATCCAAAATTTTTTATGAATAGTTGTCATATTTTTAACGAAATTTTCGGGTGTTTCACTGATTTTTATGAAAATTTGTGAATATTGCAACGATTTTTATGACATTCCAACCACTTTTACATAATTTTTCAACAATTTTTTATTAACATTTTCATTATTTTAACGAAATTTTCGGTGCTTTTTATGATTTTTTGACCTCGTTTAACGAAGTTTTTACTAATTTTCATTGAAATTGAAGAAATTTTAATGGAATTTTCGATGGTTTTCATGATCTTTTGACCGTTTTTACAATATTTGAAATAATTTTTATGGAAATCTGAACAATTTTAACGACATTTTCAAAAACTCATATGATTTTTTGACAGTTTTTACAATATTTTTGATAATTTTCATAGGAATTTTCAACGTTTTTTCGGAATTTTACTATGATTATTTTCTAAAAATGAAACATCATCATAACGCAAAATGGTTTTTTCGAAGTTAAATATTGATAAAAAAAATGATATCGAGTGAAAAAATTCGTATTTCTCAAAAATGGAAACTTCAAAGCTTCAAAAATATGTACGATCACTCAATTTGGCAAAATAATTGTGCGACAAAAGGTGATAAAAATCATCGAAATAGTTCACAACAGTACAAAATTGGTGTTGGCAAATTTTACTATCGAGCACTAGTAAAAATTAAGCCTTTTTTTTGTAAATTTCAGCGCATTTCTGTGTAAATCCTAACAACTAGATTCTCTCGTTCGAGTTTAATCTATGGTTACTAAGTTGACATTTTTCCAGCTCGTCCATAAGTATAAGACGATGAAGCAGACCGATGGCGAATTCGACGTCCTTCGGTCTCATGTACTCGAGTAATCCGATACTCGCAGACATACCTTCGAAAAACAAAACCCATCCGAAGGTACCAAAAGCAGATTTCGCCGGACTAAGATCTCTCATTCCGCGTAAACAACTCTCATTTTCCTGGTACAACCTACGCGAGCCAATTCTCATTAATAATTTGTCGGGTGTCGTACGAAATGTACGAAAAAAATTAATTTTCGCCTTCCTTCGAATACCATATCCGAGCAATTGAACATATAAAACTGGCCAGCCGACGATGGCGGGGTACTGGATCGTAAATTGGTATAAAATTACGCATCGTGTGTATATTAGCACGCCGTAAACAATCATTTTGCTAGCTCGGTGGGTGGGTCGTTCGGTGCGGCGGCAAAAAAAGAACAGAATACGAGCTCGACTCGACGATATCACCGAGGTGTAAAAAACCACACCATGCGTCCGACGAGCGAACTTCTCGATGCTCGTGTTTCCCAACTTGTTGTTATTCGAACACCATAAAAATTGTTGGCCGTCATAATAATACCTAATGACACCGTTCATACCATACAAGGATGGTATATCCAATGCTCGCTCGACTCTGGAGCAAAACCTATCTCAGGAGGGGAGAATAGGTAATGTCGTTACCTAACACATGCCCTGTGTAAACGTTCGAGTATCATCGTTTATACGTTTAAAAGGATAGTATGCTTCGAAAAGGAAATCTCCTTCAAAATCAAAAAGTAATCATATCATAAGGTAACCGGATACATCGTTAATTCCGTACCCATTCACGTTTGTTTTTGGTTCGTTTATTTTCACGCATTTCTTCTTCGTGCTCACCCCGCTCTTCGCCACGACGCTCGACTGCCCTTCGATTTCGATGCACCTATACCTAAAGAATGAGACTATACACACAAGGTGTACCATATCTAGATCCACGTCTCTTTTTTTTTTGCCTCTTATTTCCATTATCGTCTATTTCACCGCGTGTTTATTTTACCCTTACACTCGTAAAATACGATTTGTTTTCTCTCAGCTCTATTTTTTCTCTCGCTGCCTGCCCTCGTTTCCCATTTTGTTGGTTTTTTGCACGGATTATTTCACATTTTGTTCGGTCGCCGAGTTCGACTCCCCTAGCCACCCCCTCGTTCAATCTAAGAATACCTCTAGACCTACACATACATATAGGTACTTTTTTTTTCCAAAAGAAAATCTCTATTTTCTCTCGCTCATCCCTCACAGCTCTCTAGTTTTTATATTTGATTTCCGATGTCTTTTTAAGCTTTCAGATTTTTTTTTCTCTTGGTGTTCTTATTCTTGGTGCTTCGGCGTATAGTATACATCGCACTTATACCTATTGGTATTGGTGTATGATACCCTACCTATACATTATATTGTATGTATACTTTAGACTTATACACATTCGAACATCTATATATAAGATGTAATCAATAAATGGCGGCGGAATACTAAATTTCATTGTGCAAAAGGAAATAAAAAAATCCCATTCGACACACAATCGCGAATTGGTTTACATTTCATCATATTCAATCTGCTATGTACCTTAAACCGAACAGATATACCGCCAAAGTATATAAATGTACAGTGCTAGGTACGTACCAAAGTATATAAATGGAAAAACCCACTCGAATGAAATCCCCCTCCCCATTTCATCTTTATCGAATTTCAATTGAAATTATGTTGATATAATTTTCTTTTTCGTGTATAAAGCGGTATCATATTTTACGAGCGAGTAGTTCACGTTGCAAGAGTTATACGTATACTCGTAGACGCGAAAATCGACGAAAAATAGATGCTTTTTAAACGCCCTCATTCGGAAGGAAATTTTCGCGAGATCGCGGTTTACTTTTTTTTTCATGTTTATTGCGCTCGAGATGGGAATAAAATTATAGGTGAGGGTGAGTGAGAGAAAAAATTATTGGAGGGATTCGTTTTGCGGATTGAGTGGTAATTTTCATTATGCATTTTACTTTGAAGTGCACAGGATTGATGAGATGGGTTGGTGGGAGAGGGGAGGGGAGGAGAAGCTGGCTTGTATCACAAAATTGCATTTTATCCAGGAAAATAAGGTTCCAGTGGGAAAATTTGCGATTCGATAATTGTTTTTAAATGTCATTTTGAATTGGAAAATTTTTGAAAAAATTACAATGAGTCAAAAAATTCTTGTAATTTTGGTTGGTTTTTGGATGGACATAGACTATGGCTAATGAATACGAAGAAAAATAAGAAGCATTATTATAATTTTGAAAGAATTGTATTTTGAGGACATTTCGTTTTAACTAATCTGATGAAGTTTTAAGTTGTAGGTATGTTTTAAATTGTGTTGTTGTTCCTTCAAACGACTTGAATGTTTTGAAACTTTGGATTAAAAGTATCATAGGAAAGTCATTTGAATTTTGAAACATTTTTCAAGTCCAAAAAAGTCAGACAAAATATCTAAAAGTCATTGTAACGAATTTTCGTAAATGAATTTTGTAATGGAATTTTTTTGAAAAATTTTTGAAATCCATTTTCGAAAGTTGGTAGAAATTTGAAAATTTTTCCAAATTCAAAAAAGTTCGCCAAAATGTGTAAAAGTCAACCTTAGGTGAAAAGCTGCCCGACAAAATGTGTGATTTGAAATTTTTCAAGTCCATAAAGTTAAAATTTTCCAAGTTCAAAAATTAATTTGAGTTCTTAAAAAATTTGTCCAAAAAAGTCTGACAAAATATCTGAAAGTCAATTTTCCAAGTTCAAAAAATCTAAATTGATTATCTGACAAAATTTCTGAAAGTCAGCATTATCTCTGAAATTTTATACGTTCAATAAGTCAATGGAAATCTGAAAATTTTTCCAGTCCAAAAATGTCTGACAAAATGTCTATAAGTCATCGACTAGGAATTTCGCGACGGAATTTATGAACACGAAAAGTGGACAAAAAAAAAGAAATGGTCCAAAAAAATGGACAAACTTCTCTGATTGACCCCCAGTCATAAGACATACCCACGCCAAAATGGATAAAAAAACTATGAAAACTGTTCAAATTGTCATGAAAATACGTTAAAGTATTGTAGAAGTAGTTGAAAAATCATAAAAATTAATAACAATGATTTTATTTCCATAAAGATAATTTTGGATAAAAATTGTCAGAAAATTATAACAATCGTTGAAAATGTCGTTAAAGTTGTTAATTTTTTTAATCGGTAAAAATATCTTAGAAGTGGTCAAAAATCATAAAAATTATCAGAAGTGTTGTTGAATTTGAGAAAATTTTCTTTAAAATTTGTGAAAATATGGCAGACATGGTCAAAAAATCATTGAAATTGTAGAAAAGATCTAAAAAATTGTTGTGAAAAAGGTCAAAACATCTCGAAAATAGTGTAAAAAGTCGTTAAAATTGCTTAAATCTGCGTAAAAATGTTCAACATGATCTTGAAAATTGTCGTAAAAATATCGGAGAAGTGGTCAAAAAATCATTAAAATTGTCATTTCAGAAAAATTCTCGGTAAATATTTTAAAAGTTATTCAAATGTAAAAAAAAAAACTTGCAATGTGATTTTTTTCTTAGAAATGACTAATGAGTAAAAATATCATAAAAAAGATCGCAATAAAGAAAATTGTGAAAAATGCGGTTGTAAAAATTTTTGACCATTGCATAACAAACGTTCAATAAAATCACAAAATAATGATTTTTTTGCAATTTCAATGATTGTTATAAAAATCTCAACAATTTTTTGTAGATTTTTGCTAGTTTTCATTATTTTATTAGCGTTTTTACTTTTGTACTGATTTATATGAAATTTTCAAAAAAAAATTTGAGAAATTACGATTTGACAATTTTTTTTCTTCAAAAATTCTTGAACTACGTACTTAAATGTTTTTAAACTTTTTTGACTTTTGGAACGATTTTTATGAAATGTTGAATAATTTCTTTTAGCAAGGCACCCGGTAGAATTTTTGTATTCATACCATTTGGATTAGGGTATATCAAGGGAGACATCTGCCTCTGGGCTCAAATCATCCAAATTAAAATTGGTGAAAATTATTGAAGATGTTGTAAAAGAACAAATTTTGTAAAAACTTGAGTCTTCATAAAAGTCTTTAAAAATTTTGTTAAAATTGACAAAAAAAATCATGAAAATTGTATTGTAAAAGTGGTTAATAAATCATGAAAATTGGTAACAATGATCGTAAAAAATTGTCAAACTTTTCATACAAACCATTTCAGATAAAAATTGAATGAGAATTATAAATATCGTTAAAGTTGTAAACTTTTTTTATCGGTAAGAATATGGCAGAGATGATCAAAAATGCATACAAATTGTTGAAAAAATCCATATAAATGTGCTTAAATTTGCATGGAATTCTGTGAAAACATAGTAAAAATGTTCACCAAGATCACGAAAATTGTCATAAATGCCATTAAAACTGTTAAAACTTTTGTAAAAATTATGATGAGTGTTGTAAAAAATGATCACAAATCATGAAAATTGTTAAAATTGTCATAAAAATAGTAGAAGTGGTCAAAATATCATTAAAATTGCCAGAAATGTTAAAATTGTGATGATATCAAAAACATAATAAAAAAAATTGCAATTTTTATAATTTTTTTCTTAAAAATCATCAAAAAATCATAAAAATTATTAAAATTGAGAAAATCGTGAAAAACGTTGTAAAAAAATTATCGAATATATGCTTAACAATCGTTGAACAAAATCAGAAATTTATGAATTTTCTGTAATTTCAAGATTTTCCTAAAAAAATTCCAACAATTTTTAGGAAATTTTCTTCAGTTTTTGTAATTTTAGTTTTTACGAAATTTGTTCTGATTTTTATGAATTTTTCAACGAATTTATCTACCATTTTGACAGTTTTCACAATCTTGACCTTTTTTACTCTAATAATATTTTATCAATAATTTTCTAATTTTTACGATATTTCAACCGCATTGCGTTTGAAACCAATAAATCATCATTGCTCGAAAAGTTTACCAAGTTTTCGTGCCTCAGCAAAAAAAAGCCATATCGGTTATACTGGCTTCGATTCAAATATTTTTCAAACTATACTATACGAAGTGATTACAAAATGAGCACGTTCTGTTTGCTTCGACTTGACTTTTGAATTTAATCATCTCCAAGTCTGATTGCTAGGATCATACATTATACGTGATATTTTTCATTTATAATTACTCGTGTAAATTCATATACTCGTACGTCGCATTTAGCACAATAAAAAAAGAAATGAGTTTTTAATTACAACGGTGCGAATTTCAATATCATCTACATCTATAACCCTAGCAATTGGTCCATGCAGTACATATAGATGCACATGGAATAATAATCTACGTACGATGATGTATGTTTTTATTAAGCACACAATGATGACGTTTCACTATTAACAACGTATATAACAGCTGAGCTGAGTTTTCATGTACGATATAGAAAAGAAAAAATGCTTCGTATTTGTTTCATTCAGCAATTGAACGGTGAAACTCTGGCTGTATAGGACTGGGTATTGTTTTTCGGCCAGTTCATCGTATAGACGATTCGAGTTCATTATACTGTTTTATTATTTTTAATCGATATTGCTAATGTTGCCATGTTCACGAATTTTAACCACTGTTATTGTATGTGTATTTTATTCGATGTAGATACATTTTGTATTCGGTGTATCGAAAGTATAATGAGCGAAGGTTGTATTGTATAGACTGTCCCAATATATTAGTATAACATGTACAATTTTACATTATGGATATGTTATGTTGTACCTACGAGTACATTTAGAAATGGGTTTTTTCCTCTATACGTAGCATGACTGGGTACATTTTAGAAACCAAGTCGCTGGCGGATGATAACGATATTTTCCCAATTGTGTGCTCGCTGCAGTCGCAGGTAACTGCGCATATCGAGAAAGCGAAGATGTTACGATTAATTTAAAGACAAGGGTGAAATTATTTCCGTCAAGTTACCTGCACACGTAATTAACTATCCGTATGACCAGTAAACCATGATTCTAATTGGTGGTTACATCGGCTAACGATGCAGTTGACGAGTTAGGCTACATCTCGTTCTCGTCACATTTGCATTTCCCTATTTCCATACCCAGCCCTGCACCCCTTTCAAATATTGTGGCAGATTCGTATGTGCCAGTTTAGGAAATTCCGTGTAGAAATTGGGAAGATAAATTTATCATGTGGACTTTACCAGCATCGGGACCAGATCTGATGGTTTCGTTTGACATGTGTAATGGTGTGGACAGTGGACGCATTTTATATATTATTTACTTTATTTTATACCTAATACGAATTTGTATGTGGCAATATCGTCGAGGAATTTTTATCTAACTAGCTGAAGAGTACACTTTGGTACGAGTGTATGATATGTTGTCTCACGAACGTGTTTAATATTAGTCGTAAAAGTTAATTTAGAATCTGGTTCGAAGCTGCTAAGGCTAATAATGTTAATCGACGAGCTATCGTGGTCGCCACTTGTACGTACATAATTGGACATGTATTTCGGTTGATTATTCAATTCGAATATAGCAGCTAGCGTTTTTTTTTTATCTCGTCGATGAAATTGATGATCGCTGACGATGAAGTAATTTTGAAACAGATGAAAATGAAAATTTGTTGTTTTTTTACGACATTTTTTTTTTTATATTAAACAGAAACCAGGTACGAGGCGAATGAGGTTTTATAACATAATAGATCATATATTTGGCGGACACGGACACGACCGATATGTACAACACGAGTAAATCTAAGTACGTGTATAATTTACAAAAGCATCGAGAATATCGCTTATAATACGAGCTGATCGAAAATATAATACGTAAACTGCACTTATCACGCGAGCTCGCAAACTAATGAGCGAAAAGCATGACAAGGCGTTGGTTTTTTATATACGGAGAAATACGTATAGTAGATATGGCCAAGTGCGTTTTTCAGAATTATCACATCCTTTGTCGACTCCATTGTCGGTACAGATTTGATTTGTGTACTTATGGACTGCTTTTTACGCGTGCTGGTGTAAGAATGACGGTATCTTATATTTTTGTGACAGGTATTAAGGCGTATGCCTATATGAAGTCTGTGCTGAGGTGAAATGCACTCGTCGGTATGATATTGGTTCATTTTGGAATGGGTGGTGTTTTTTTTTTTACTTTGGAAGATAAGCTTAAGTATAAAGAGAGTCTCGATTTATAAATAATTATATTGTATGCTTCGTATAATAATGCTTCCTGTGGGATATTTTTATATCGTATGGATGTAGCCCTGCTTAACAGATGCAAGTGGTACGTAATTAGAAATTAAGATTTGAGAGATGTGTTCGCGGGGGGGTTGGGAGAGGGGTTAGAAATTTGTCGCTTTTTCAATTAGTGTCTAGAATAGTGTTCTTTTGTGTTGAGCGAAGATTGATGCGTGTTGTATGGGTTCTTCACGTGTAAGCTCATATCGCTGTCTCGCATATTTATTTACAGTGGCGTATTAATAAGGAAGAAGGTGGGTTAGTTGTCGTGATCTTTGGGGTTTCGATTTGGTGCATGGGTACAAATTGAAGGGGCGTGAGGAGAGAAATTTTTTTGGAAAAGTATTAGAAAGTAGACGTAGTGAAATTTTTGGTTCATTTCTGTGATTGAAATTTTTCCAACATTTTTTTCATTTTTTTCTAAAAGTTACTTACGTTTTCTGTTGAATTTTTCTAAGGATTTAAAGTTGAAAAAAATCAATAAAAAATTGAAATGAAATTCCAAGTCAGTTTTTAAAAAAAATTGTGATTTTTTTTCATGTTAAAGTACATTTTTAAGGTTACACTGTATACGTCTAGTCCTATCAAAAAAAGTAGAAATTTTGCAGCAGGAGTAGTCGTTAAAATCGTTGAAATTTTCATAAAAATCATTTGAAATATTGAAAAATGTTGAGAATTCCTTTAAAATTTCATAAATTTTCATAAAAATCAGCAAAAACGTCGAAAAAAAAGTAAAAAAAAAATCATGAAAAGAATCGAAAATTTCGTAAAAATTGTAAAAATATTCCTTAAAATCGTTGGAAAATGTTTTAAATGTGCTTGAAATGGCATAAAAAACGTTGCAATATTCATAAATTTTCATAAAAAATCAGTATAAATTGTGCAAAATCTGTAAAAAGATCATTGAAATTTTGGAAAATGTGAAAATTATCAGTTTTTACAAACCTTTCGAAAGATTTCAATATTTTTTTGATCGTTTTCTCAATATTTTTCTTGATTTTTGTAAACATTTCAACAATTTTAACGACATTATGAATTTTTGATTATTTTAGCATAGGATATACTTTTGCTATAGGCAATCTCGCGAAAAAACTAACGAAATTTCGTCTCTATGACTTTTAGACATAATGTTGTACTTTTTTGGACTTGGAAAAATTTTCAGATTTCCATTAACTTTGAGACAAGCTTTCTAATTTTTTTGAACTGGAAAAATTTAACTTCTTGAACTTGGAAAATTTTAGAGATAATGCTGACTTTTAGACATTTTGTCAGATTTTTTTGGACTTGCAGAGAAATTCTGTCACGATGACTTTTAGACATTTTGTCACGCTTTTTTAGGCCTACAAAAATTTTCAGATTTCCATTGACTGCTTGAAGTTGTAAAGTTTCAGAGATATTTCTGATTTTTAGGCATTTTGTCAAACAATTTAGATATTTTGAATTTGAAAAATTTACTTTTAGACATTTTGTCATACTTTTTTGGACTTGGAGAAATTTTCAGATACCCATTAACTTTTTGAACTCGGAAAAATTTATAAATCAGCGTAACTTTCTAATATTTTGTCAGGCAGATTTCTTGGAATTGGTGAATTTTATGCTGAATTTCAGGCATTTTGTCAGACTTTTTTGGACTTGAAAAATTTGAAATATAATGCTAACTTTTAGACATGTTGTTAAACAAACAATTTAGACTTTTTCAACTTGAAAAATATCAACAAAATTCAAAAGTTTTATGGACTTGGAAATTCAATAAGCGAAAGCATATCCCATCAATTTTTAAGAAATTTTTGGCAATTTTCAAGATTTTGGAACCGTTTTTACAATATTTTTACTGATTTTTGTCAACATTTTGAAAATTTTAACAACATTTTCGATAATTTTCATGATTTTTTGATCATTTTTTTCGTATTTTAAATGATTTTTGTGAAAATTTTAAAACTTTTTACAATATTTTTTTACAATTTTCATGATTTTTTGATCATTTTTTTCGTATTTTAAATGATTTTTGTGAAAATTTTAAAACTTTTTACAATATTTTTTTACAATTTTCATGATTTTTTGATCATTTTTTTCGTATTTTAAATGATTTTTGTGAAAATTTTAAAACTTTTTACAATATTTTTTTACAATTTTCATGATTTTGCAGCCATTTTTACGATATATTCATTAATTTTTATCACAGTTACAAACAATTTAACACATTTTAAACAATTTTCACAATATTGGCACTGATTTTTATGAAATTTTTGACCATTTCAACAGCATTTTCAAAAATTTTCTTGATTTCTTAATTAATTTAATGATTTTTTAAATGATCATGATAATTTTTACAATCTTTGAATCTTTTATACAATCTGAAATTTTCCAAGTCCAAAAAGTCACTCCAAAACATAAGGCAAACATTTTTCTGACCACCAATCATGAAATACATCCATGTCAAAAATCATGAAAATCGACGAATGGTTGTTTTTTTCAAAAATGTAAAATGATTATTAAAGTTCCTTGGGGGAGAGGAGGAGGAGGAGGAAGAGGAGAAGAAAAGATTCTGTTACGATGCCTGATCCTTCATTAAAATCTTGCCAGACATGGTTTTGGGAACAATGTTGGCAAATTATTTCTTCTTTTCTCTATCAGAAGTACATTAGTTTCTAGATGTATTAATTTTTTTTACCTACTATTAGCATCATCCATTTTGTTATATTTCAAAGTCATTTTGCTTAATTTTTGATTTGGTAATTTTTTCCAAAAATTATATTATTTAAACATGAAATGTCTTGTAAATTCCTTTATCAAATTTAAAGTTCATCTTACCTAGGGGGTAGGGTAGTTTTTTTTACGTATTCCAACACATTTTGAGACGTCTTTCGATGCCATTTTGACCAATTTTCAATTCGGTAATTTTTGCCAAAAACACATGTCTTGAAAACACCTTTATTAAATGACGTTTTCTCTTCTCCATCGAAGCTCATTCTATACCTAGGGCGTGGGGTAATTTTTTTTGCATATTAAAACACATTTTGAGACGTCTGTCTCTCGAAATCATTTTGAACAATTTTCTTTGAATTTTTCAAAAAATCTTACGAGTCAAAGTCTTGGGAACTCGTTCGTGAAGTGGCTTTTTCTCTTTTCCATCAAAAAGTATCGTTGCTTTGAAGTGTGGTAATTTTTTTTGTATAGTTATAACTGATTTTGAGATGACTTTCGAAGTCGTTTTGAACAATTTTTTATTTGGTAATTTTTTCCAGAAATTTTGCAGGATAGTTCTGAAATACTCTTGCCTTAAAAATCTTAATTAGGTCGAACGATGGGTATTCATTTGAGATTAGATCAAAAAAATACCTCATTTGATAAAATTTGATCTATCTCGATGCAAAAAATCGTATCAATCTGAAAATTTCTGATAATTTCTGATCAGATTTATTTGGATACGAATACACTATTGAAGGATATCTATATCTAATTCAATTTAAAATAATTTCTCGTTGATTTTTCTTCAAATAGGTACCTATCAAAAATCCAAACACATTTAATTTCAGAATAAATCGAAACTTCCCTTCCAGCCAGGCTTACCTAACATCACTCTCGCTTCTTTATAAACATTCCCTCGATTTTATTAATTCCGACATATCGTACAATTTTCATATTTCTCAGCAGTTCTTCTTAATAACGCGGCGAATTTTAATTTACCCAGTTTTTATCGAGTTGAATTCGGGCCCGAACCCGACCTTCGTAACACTTTAAATTGTCAGAATTCTAAATTGTTTAATTTCTCTCAACTTTTTAAAAGGATTTTCATATTAAAACTGGAAAAATCTCTTGAGGAAGCGAAGCTTTAGGTATGATATGTTGAAAGCTCCACTTTTTCCTTCGTTTTCCCATGAAAAACCTGATAATTTTCCCTTCCTGTTTCTCCTTCTACCTACATTCAGTGGCCTAAATCCTCGCTTCCCTCCCCCGATACAAAAAAAAAACAAAACAGAAACTTTAACTTTATTATTATACGAGTAAACCTCCGACTTTTTGTTTAGCTGCGACAAGTCGACCGAGAAAAAATACAGTATTCGCGATGTTGCGGGTATTAAAAGCTCAGTGTTTCCACCCCTCGTAGCTCTCTGGTCTCTCCGCGTACATCGAACGTCGAATATTTTCAGAATTTGTTATACTCGTAATATACGAACCGGGTTGGTATGTATGTATAGAGTTTAGCATAGCAATGCAAAAAGTTTCAAATACAGAAATATGTCGAAATCACGCTTAATTGGATCGTTTGTCTCAAAACGTCACGTATCTTCGTATATATGATATTACGAGAAATACGTAGTACGTACCGATGTATTGTATTACGTTACATGCGCCCCGAATGACGAGCATAAAATAGCAAAATGAGAAAAAAAAATTCCACTCGACGGTATGCTTTTTTTTTTTAACCATATAAGAAGAATATTAAAAATGAATCTACTCATCTCGTTACGACCGCGAGAAACGAAGCTTTTTGTGTAGCAAAAGTCCGCATTTTTAAAAGAATTAATTTTATCGACGTCTGTTTTTGATTACGATTCGTATTATCGAATATGATTTTCCGCTTATCAGCATTTCGAACGGAGGTATCATCGAAATGGGTTTTTTCTGAAGCGTGATACTGACGAAAAAGAGGTATTTTCGAGGGTGCGTGAGCCCCCCTGCCCCATATCCACCCACTCGTTGGTCACCAGGACGCGATAAATCGGCCAATTGTAAAATGTTTCAAGATTGTTGGGCGTAGGAGCGATGAGATGTTTACGTTTATGATTTATTTACTTCACGAGCCTGTAAATTGTACAGCTTGTATCAGTTTAGCAATAAAAGTCGCTGGTGATATAGACGAAGAGTGCGAAAAATTTTATAAATCGTATAAACTTTTTATTTAACTTATATTTATTTGTGCGCTTTTTTTTCCTGCGCTTTTCTTTTCTATATTCGATACGTGCGTATACCTACGATAGCGATGGTGTTTCTATGTGTTGGTGGTATATTGTGTACATAACTTTAGGTTTTAAATTTGTTAGGTGACAGTTTCGCTTTTCGTTTTTTTTGGCACCTTTTGAATACGCGATAAATCGTGTAAATTGAATTTGGCCATTTTTTTACGTATTTTATTTACGAACATTTTTTCTGTTTCGTTTGACGGCTGGATATTAAAATGTGAAATTGCTCTTTTAAGGTGGTACTTTGGCCCGAGTCGTATTATTTCTCCGCTCGAACGGTTGACTCGTAAGAGGCTGATTTCAGCTATATTGATTGCCGAACCTATGAAATAGAATTATACCCACCTTATATAATACGAGACTGAGAGTTGAACGGGTATGGGAGATTTTCAAAGTTATGAGTTTTAATATCGAAACAGACTGATAAGGTTAGGTACACTATGGGCTCATGGTTTGAAAAATTATTCGTATGTGGATGTGATGGTGCGTTGATTAAGGTCGTAAATTCAATACGGTATGAGGGTTGTGACTTGCGAGTGTACGTGAACAAGATGAGGGCGATTCGAAGTACTCGTACGAGTATCTGTGTGTTAGATTATGGTATAATTTGGGTTTGAAAAAGTACGCAGACAGACGCGAGGTGATTTTTCATCTTTTTTACAAGTTCCCTTTGTAACGTTTTTGGCTCGAGTTTATCATAGTACGTTGGGTGTGTGCTTTTTTTTTTTTTGTACTCGTACCATGAAAATTACTTAGTTGAGTAAGTTGATGTGACGATGGATTTGATATTTAACGCGGGGGTTTTTCAACGAGTCTTACGTGGAAATGGAAAGTTTTCCCAGCAGGTTGCGAAATATAATGGTCGAATTTTCCTCGTATGCGAGCTTTGCTAAAAATATACGCAGGAGTTTAGAGCATATGCGAAGGAAGTAGATAAAAAACATAGAAACTTGAGAAAACCAAGGCCCATAACTAGGCCATCCGATAACTACAGCAAACTTTCTAGTCTGCTTATGTAAAATGAATGAGATACACGTGACACTGAAAATCTTGTGTACCAAAGAGAGGGTTTCCTGATTGTTGTGCCTTTTTTTTTACCTTTTTCATTGCTCTAATTATTTGATTTTTTGCGTGTAAGTTGTCTGCCTTCGAATTTACCGAGCTGGATTTCGAGTTGGCGAAGTTTTGGTTCGAATTAAGAAGAAAAATTTAAAAAAAGGCTATGGGTATTTCGATCGTTGAAATGAGAAGAAAACTGCATTTTGAGTTTAGAAATGTAAAAATGAATTAATTTAGTTGATAAGTGATAAATTTTCTATTTTTGTAACATCCGCATAATTTAAAAAATTTGTTTGTTTTGTTTCAGGTGAGTTATCGAATTTTCATCGTAAAAATAATAAATCTTGAAAATAGTGAGTACTTAGATAAGTAATTTTTCATAATTTGCGAATGAATCTTGCATTAATAATCAGTGAAGAAATGAAACGCATGTATACTCCATTGCAGAATTATTTTCTGATTAAAAAGTGCTGAATTTGGCTAAAAAGTTTTGCATTTTTCGTTTAAAGTTCATTAAAAATTCATTTTTTCGAATTTACCATTTTGAAAAAATTTCTGCGATTGAATGCCCTTTTCTGCTGATTTTTTTCTAAATTAAGGAATTTTTGTAAAAAGCTGAATTATTCTTGTTGGAAGAGGGAGGGGGTGGGGGTAGTTCGTAAATTTTGGAAATAAAACGTAGGATATGCTTTTACTCATATTGATAACAGTTCACATTAAAAATTAATTGGGAATATCTGAAATTTTCCAAAGGTCCCACTTTGTCAAAGGCCACCCGTCGGAAAAAGTCCCATTCTGACATATTTGACCATTCAATCTGAAGTGGGAATTTTTTTCTCGAATTTTTTGTCCAAAGTGGGACTTTTTTCGATGGAAGGTCACAAATGTCAATTTTTAATGTGCAAAAAGTCATCTGCCCTCCTTAAAAAATTTTTCAAGTTCAAAATGTATTTCTAAATCTTTGAAATTTTCTAGGTGCAAAAAGTTCAAAGTCTTAACAAAGTGTCTAAAAGTGAGGTGTGATTTATCGTCTTTTTTAAATCCAAAAAGTGATTTTGAATCTCTTGAAATTTTCCAGGTTCGAAAAATTCGAAGTCTGAAAAATGTGACCTTTGATTGGAAAATGTCCAATTTTGACATATTTGGCCACCCTTCGTAAAAAGTTCCACTTCGACATATTTGGTCATACCATCTGAACTTGGGACTTTTTTTCTCGATTTTTTTTTCCAAAGTGGGATTTTTTCCGACAGAATGTCACAAATGCCAATTTTTAATGTACAAAAAGTCATCTGCCCACCTTGTAAAATTTCTCAACTCCAAAATGTATTTTTAAATCGGTTTGAAATTTTCTAGGTGCAAAAAGTACAAAGTCTTAATAAAAGGTTTAAAAGTGAGGTGTGATTTATCAACTCGTTCAAATCCAAAAAGTCATTCTGAATTTCTTGAAATTTTCCAGGTTTGAAAAATTCAAAGTCTAAAAAATGTGACCTCTCATAGGTAAACATTCTACTTTAACAAATTCGGCAACCCATTAGAAAAGGCCCCATTCTGACATATTTGGCCATCCCATCGGAAGTGGGACTTTTTTTTCGATTTTTTTTTCACAAATTGGGACCTTTTCTGGTGGAAGGTCACAAATGCCAATTTTTAATGTACAAAAAAGTCATCTGTCCATCTTAGAAATTTTTTCAAGTCCAAAATGTATTTTTGAATTAAATCTCTGAAATTGTCCAGCTGCGTAAAATTCCAAAGTTTAACAAAATGTCTGAAAGTGAGTTGTGGGGTTTGATCTCTTTCAAGTCCAAACAGTCATTTTGAATCTCTTGAAATTTTTCAAGTTCGAAAAATTCAAAGTCTGAAAAATGTGACCTTCCATAGGAAAAAGTCCCACTTTGACATATTTGGCCATCCCATGAAAATGTTTTTTTTTTCGAGATTTTTTCCCCAAAGTGGGACCTTTTTAGAAAGAAGGTCACAAATGTTAATTTTTAATGTACAAAAACTCATTTGGCTCTCTTAAAAAATTTTTCAAGTCTAAAATGTATTTCTAAATCTCTGAAATTTTCCAGGTGCATAATATTCCTAAGTCTAACAAAATGTCTGAAAGTGAGGTGTAGTTTTTCGTTTCTTCTGAGTCCAAAAAGTCATTTTGAATTTCTGAAATTTTCCAAGTTCAAAAAGTTTGTCTAAAATTTTCAAAGCCCAAAAAGTCATCTACCCATCTTACAAAATTTTCCAAGTCCAAAAAATCATTTTAAATCTCTGAAATTTTTCAAGTTCAAAAATTTCAAAATCTGACAAAATGTCCAAAATTCAGATTCCTTTTTTTGGTGACGTTTTTCATGGATTAGGTCATCGTAAAATCATCTAGGTACAGATGAAGCCTTCGAGTTTGGTAAAATTTTGTGCCAATTTTTTGCATGTGATCAAAATTGAAGGGAAGTATTTGAAACTTTGCGTGGCTTCTTCAGTTTTCCTCTTTGACAAAGAACCATCAGAATAAAATTTGTCCAATTTTCTACGTTTCATTTGTATCTACGATCAATTTTTCTCGAACGAATGAGTATTTTTTTCAATTGTAAATTGTTCTTTCAATTTTGCGGTAAGATGAGACGAACATTATTGGAATAAAATTAGAAGCTTAAGTTTTAAATGCTTGATTACTTCTTTTTTTTTGCCCAATATTCTCCCCCAATTATCGTCGTATTGCCTTCAATTTTGGGATCGGGAACTCGGGATAAAAACCTTCAAAATAAAATTTTCCAAGTTATCGAAGTTCACTTTCCGTTCCCATTTTCAAAAATTCAGCTAAAATTTTGTACGAAAATGAAGGTTTTCTCTTTTGATGGCAAATTCTGATATTAAGTAAATCTAAAAATTTCAATTTCCTTAAAAAAATTCTTATAAGTAGATAATATGTCAATCAAAAAAATACGAACCAAATTAGGCGTATAATTTCTACCGAATAAACATTTTTTTCTCGTATTGATATCAATAAAGATACCAAGATAAAACATAAAAGAACCCAAATTCAGGCAAAGTTAATCTCCGACTCTTCGATGAAATTTTTTCCGGCAGCCGGCACCAAATATTTATAATTCGACGAAACCGCAGCCACATGTCACGATGCGGATACAAAAATACGCATTTCGTTCGACTATAATATTTCCTCGAAAAAATATTATGAAATTTTTCCACCTATAAATATAATCCTCGATAGATATTTTCCTGGAATTGTGCAAATATTACACATTTCAAGGCCCAAATACCCATTTGATCGAATTGTTAGCATTGGAAAATGAAATTTGCAATGTTTTTACTCGACGCGACCAGACGATCGATTCGTTAGGAAATTCGCATTATGGTTTTTATAAAAAAACACGAAGAGCTGAGGAATTAATAAATTTTCTCGGTTTATACTTTTATCGCTGTTTTAGCGTTCTTGGCAAATTTTCGCCATAAAAAACAAAATTCATCGAAGTTGCAAAATTTTCGTTGCAAAAAAAGACGAAAAACGAAGCGAAGTATCAACAACCTAGCTCGGTGTAGGCATCGTAATTCGAACGTTCTCCCGTTACATGCTTTAACGCGTCTGTTTATTGAAAATTATTAATAATTATCGCGTAGTACGCGAAAGGTGACAAATTACCGAATAAATTACGACCGAATCGATGGCGTAGCGGGGAGCAGGGCTGGATGAAAACTTTCTCATATCTTGGCTACGTGCTGGCGGTATATACATTATACTTACAAAGCTGTATACAAGGTGTAAGTAAACTTTATAGCAGCGAGAATATGTATTACGATACCCCTTTTTAAACGAACGGTGGAGGGTGCTGGATGGGAAAAAATTAGACAATATTACTTCGTTTAAAGGCTGCGCTCCGGCTGCGTCTCGTTCTCGCGTCCGTCCGTCACCGATACCTAAATCATTTTTCCGCTCAATTAACTCGTTTCGGCGATATTGAAAAATTAAAGCGAGCAGAAAGCTTTTACAGCGATTTTTCACCCGACGAGTGACATTAATTCGAAATTGTATAGGCTTCTCGTGTTCACCTTGGCTATTCACGCCAATACGCGGTGAATTGATGGGGTCGGGTATGCGTACAAGACAAACGAACCAAAGTATTAAGATGGAAGGATACGACTTAGGAGGGGGCGAGAGAGGAAGGCTAATCTTAGAGCTTGGGGTTTTTTCGAGTTGATGAAAAAATTTTTTGAAATTGTTTGGAATGGGAGAAAAAAGTCCCTGCCATTTTTATTCTATCCATGAAACTATAAAACATAGAATGTGCTTTTGTTCATTGAATTTTTCAATTCCTTAAAGACTTGATATTTGAAATTTTCTTGAAATTTTTCAAGTTCTAAAAGTCTAAATTGTTTGTTTAACAAAATGTCCAAAAGCCAGCATCATCTATGAAATTTTCAAAGTTCAAAAAGTCAATGGAAATCTAAAAAAATTTTCAAGACCAAAGAAGTCTGACAAAATGTCTGGAAATCGGCGTAATATCTGAAATTTTTCAAATCTAAGAAGTCTGCCTGACAATTTAAAATATTTTCCAGGTTCAAAAAGTCTAAATTATTTTTCTGGTAAAATGTCTAAAAGTTAGCATTATCTCTGAAAATTTCCAAGTTCGAGGTCAACAGAAATCTGAAAAATTTTTTAAGTCCAAAAATGTCTGACAAAATGTCTAAAAGTCCTTCCGATTAGATTTTGAAATAATAGAAATGAGTTCGACTCCGCACTTTTCTAGTCATCTCAACGCCATCGGATGGGACTTTTCTCAAAATTTTGTTCTTTTGACATTGATACTTATGTCTGAGGGGGGGGGGGGGTCATTACGTTTCTACGTCACGAAATTTTGTGACCCAGACTGACTGTATGGACTTGAAAGTTTTCAGATTGCATAAGGGATTCAAACATTGTAAACATTTTCATAATTATTTAAAATAATGTTGATTAAGTCGGTCAAAAAAATCATAAAAATTGTTGAAAATGTTGAAATGGTCAAAAATTCCATGAAAATAAGCGCAAATATTGTAAAAATTGTCAAAAAATCATGAAAATTGGTTAAAATATCATTTAAATGGCCACAAAATCGTGAAAATTCTCAAAAAACCCATAAAAATTGTTGAAATTTTTACAAAAACCATTCAAAATATGTGAACAAGTATCAAAAAAATTTTTAAATATGTGAAAAAGTTTCAAAAAAACATGAAATTTGTCGAAAATGTTGTTAAAATTGTCAATGTGTTAACAAAAAGCAGTAAAAATGATGTAAAAAACAAAAAAATTTTCCAAGTCCAAAAAAGTCTGACAAAATGTCAAAAAGTCAGCATTATCTTTAAATGAGAGAAGATAGATTCCCTCTTCAAGCGGACATATTGGTACATGGATATGTCTTGTCTTTTTTCAAGTTCGAAAAAAGTCTGACATAGGTAATGTCCAAAAGTAAAGTCTGACAAAATGTCTAAAAGTCAGCATCATCTCTAAAATTTTTTCAAGCCCAAAAAAGTCTGACAAAATGT
>FIZU01049080.1:0-15857 GCA_900064475.1 Pseudococcus longispinus
AAAAGTGCTCGAAATTTTTCTCAAAAAATTCCAAAAATCCTCCTTTGATACTATCTACCATCCTTGCAACTTTGAAAAAATTCGATTAAAAACTGCCAAAAATGGAAATTTTTAACGAAAATCCACATTCAACCCCTCAGAAGGGGTTAGAGTTGAGATATCGAGCAAAAAATTTTGTCAAGGGGGTTTTAGACCATAAGGACCAACTTCCACTGGATAATTTAAAATATGGTGCCCAGGGCCAAATCACCCCTATAAACCCTGAACACTTGAATTCTCAAACCTCTCCCACTATGTGCCCCCTCCTGCACCAGGCAGGGTCAAAATTAATTGAAACATGAATCCAGCGTATCAAAAAACATGCATTTTGATATCCAACACGCTATCTTTCAAATTTTTGGATTTTCACCACCCCCCCCCCCAACCCCCTCCCAGAGGCCGCTCACCAGATGGGGTCAAAGTGGGTTCAAAAATCGATTTGGCGTACTAAAAAACACGTATGTCAACACCCAATACAATATTTTCGAAATTGAGGACCTAAAATTCATGTCAGAGCATGTTTCAACTCGATATTTGTCATAAATCGAAATTTAAGCAAATTTCAAAAAATTTTCATCTTTTTTCGTTTTGTCTTTGGTGTGCACAATTTTTTGTTGCAAAAAATATTTAATTCGTAAGAATTCGCAAAAAAAATTAAAAGCCCTTGATTTTACTGAAATTGCAGTATACGACAAATATCGAAGTGAAACATGCTGAGACATGAATTTTAGACCTTCAGGTCACCAGGGAGGGGGTCGTGGGTTCCCAAAATGACGCCATTTGAGTATTTCAAAATTAAATTGAAAAAAATTGAAAAAATGAAGAAAGAGCGTAGCCGGGTCACGAGGCGGGGGGGGGGTCATGGGTTCCCAAAATTACGTCATTTGAGTATTTCAAAATTAAATTGAAAAAAATTGAAAAAATGAACAAATTTGGTCTAAATTCAGGTTGATGGTGAGTTTAGGTTTGAATGATGATATAATGAAAGAAAAAAAAATTTAACCCGAAAATGACCGCTTCAAAGGTGAAAAATCGTAAAAAAAAATCGATTTTTTACAGTTTTAAAGGTCTTCCACCGTGTTAAAAAATTTTGAAAAAAATACATGTTGTACATATAGGTATACTACATAATATATATCAAGATTTTTTTGCCTGGTCTGAAACAACATGTAGAAATTACACTTTGAAATCTTAAAACTCGGATTTCAGTATGAAAGAAGATTCGAAAAAAATTGAAAAATTTTTCTAAGATGACTCTTGGTATGGTCCATCATCCCTGCCAGTTTGAAAAAATTCGGTTGGGAATTTCAGAATATAGAAATTTATAAGGGAAATTGACATTTCGGGCGATATGAGGGGTTAGGGGTGAGGCAGGAGGTCAACATTTTTACCACCGAGTTTTTAGACCATAAGGACCAACTTCTGTTAGAAAGTTCGAAAATCCCAGTCAAGGGCTGATTCACCATTCTTACCCGGCTATGCTCTTTCTCGATTAGTTCATCCAAATTTAAATTTCCAAGAATATCTAATGTCTATGTACAAAATTACAAATACAAATCACGCTGCTACTTTTTTCACTGCTTCCTAATGCATCATCATACCTTTAACATACGATACAGTAACTACAAACTCATGCGGATAAAATTTGATTTTTCACTATTTTATTTATAATTTTTTTTGTGTAGCCTGGTGGGTGCCTCAGGCGTCTTGGTTTTGGTGGGTGCCCCCCCCCCCCATAATCCGGCCCTGCGTACAGAGAATGTAAAAATATTCCGATTGTTTTCGTTGGACCTTTTTTACAATATCGAATTACAATTTAAATCTATTATTCGCCTTTCACGTCACGCTTCACTGCACGTCATCGTGTCGAAATGTACGAAAAGAAATGGACGAAAACGAAATCTGGTTCAAAAGAAACACGATCCTTTAAGAGGTTTTAAAAGAAGGACCACCAGGATTACAACTACTTATACAGGTAACAGTTAAAAAGAATCAGGTATATAAAGATAACAAAACGAGTCGAAAACATAAGTCGGAACGAGAGGTGGGGTGAAGTGAGAGCATAAAAAAGGAGAAAATAAACAGACGTTTCGTGTCATTATAATGTTCCATATGATCGACTTGTTCTTCGGTATCTATCTGCTCGATACAGTGTACATTAAAAGGGAATCCTATGTAGCCATTATTCAGTCTTTTCAATTTTACATCATCTCCAGGGTAGTCTTCCGGCTATAGGACAATATCACTTTATCATCTTTCTGCTTCCATGACTCAGGACGCCATGCTTGTGTCCAGCAGTCCAGTCCAGCCCAGGTACAGGTACCTGTTATGGTTGTAATAACCAACACGATCTCATGACGGGTGTTTTTCGCGCCAACTTCGATTGGGTTTTTTTGTTGAAGACCAGATTTTCAGCGATGGAATGTGTATTTCGAAGTCGACGAATCGAGTATAAAAATACACGATTTTAACGCGAAGATGACGATCTCGTCGACATTTTTGAACGAGTAAATGCCAACGCATGACATTATGTTATTTCACGAATGTTTTTTGGCACAAATGATGAAAACGGTATGCTAAACCCTGAGAAACATGTATTTTGTTACAGCACAACAATTCGCTATGGAATACAATTACGTGATTTAATTGTTGATACGTAATTAAGGAAGCATTCTGTTGGAATATCGTGTACGAGTTTGGAACAATTCTATCTTTTTGCCTTTTTTTTTTCTCAACGTCGAAGATGTAATAAAAATCGACCATATAGTAAATCTAAAATGAAATACGTAAGTATTGATGAACCTGATCGAGAAATTTTCACATATAAATTTTTACGATTTCCACTAAGTAAATGAATTATCACAAACAATGCACCGTTAACGAGGTACACGATACATCGCATCTTACTGTTAATCGTTTTCATGCGGAAACAAATTAAAACATACGCGATTTATGAAAATAATTCGAAAGGAACGGTAAGTCTTACGATGAAGCCTAAATAAACAGGTTTCTCGTCATTTAACGGGATCATTTTAGATGAAAATCGTCGATTGTCTTACGATACGTAATTTATTGATAAAGAATAGCGAATTCGTGTAGTATTTAAAAGAATCTATCAACGATACGAACCCATACCCGAAATGCATTGTATCTCCAAACGATTTGAATATTCATCGAAGACTCGACTAGAATTAATTTTTGTAAACAAACGAGAACAATTGAAAGTTGAAAATTCAACAACAATGTGCCTAAACGTACATCAGAACACTGTATCCATAATAAACTCGCCCTACATCGAACAACTATCAAATTTTTCTGTTATTTTGCCATAAACGAAAAACTATTGATGGGTATTGGGTCGCTATGGAACTGAGGATCGTAACTATGCTGATTTCAAGCAACCATTCTCTCCCTTCGAGTTCATCTTGTATCATATTCGGAGAATAAAGAGGTAAATGCAGAGGATCGAATTATTCGAAAATAGAATTCAACTGTTCCATATAATTCTTCAAATCGAATTAACGATATCGCGTAGCAATAGGTTAATAAAGAATCAATATTAATAAAATGTTTTCAATCAACTCACTTTGTAGGGATTTCCACAAGCGAAATCAACCGTCCAACTTTTATAACTTCATCTTCGAGTGTAAATTCTTGATAACCCTGGTAACAATAGCGAGTTATGCAACTATTTCGCGAAGTCTACTTTCAAATTAAATGCACAAAACTATATCAAATGTCGATACTTCGGTATTAAAAATATAAAAAACTGATGAAATTAGTAAAAAAACATATCGTAATGCAAATTGTAAGAATTCAAATACACAAAGTTCGCGAAAAATGATTAAAGATATTACGAAACAAGGACACTAATAATTAAAGTAACATATAAATTTCGGCGATGTTATGATACAAATGAACTCTATTTTTTAAAAAAACGAACAGAACTGACAAAATTACATTGTTTCAACTTTTTAATTAACTAATGAAGCTCGTAAAACCTAACTCACATCCCTTTACCCACTTCATTTTACAACAACTGATCAAAAGTTTAATTTTTCGCTGAACTTTTCAGATGAATTGACTTGTATTCAAACAACGTTACAAGGTGAGAAGTCTGGCCTGGGTGATCAAACGAATGTGTTTCTGGTGTTTCGAGTGTTTTTCTGCTTGTAGATGGCGTTGAAGATTTAAAAATAGCAAATGATTTTTTTTTTCAAAAATAAAAATGTTTAATTCACTTGTACTCGCAGTAGAAAATAGAAAATTTGTAACATTTTTAATTAGATACAATAAAGATAAGTATATTAATGTCGTAAGCTTGAATGCCTGCAACGTTGCAATGGAAAAAGCTAGCATTTTTCATTTTTCATTTGATTTTCTGCAGATGCACAGAATGACTTTTCCCTTCTGACTCAAGCTGCAGATCAATGAAATAATTAGTTGGAAATACAATGTAATTTGGAAAAATTATTCTAAAAGTTAATTTCGATCTATATCCATAGCACAAAGCACAATGTTGCAGTTTGATTTCATAGACGATTCAAGATTGCAATATCATTGGCCATCTTCAGAAATGGTTTCGGGAAGATGAATATTCTTAGTTTCCGGCAATAATAAGCTGAACAATCCGCCAAGTACTAATAACACTCCCATCAAAATCAGAGGCAAACACGATCCGATTCCCTAGGAAAAAAATGTACGTCAAAAAAACTTATGTACAATGACTACTTTACTACATTCGTTGATATCAAAATTTTACCCAATAATTCACAACTGGAATGAAAATTGGACCCAGCATGCCTGCTACAGATCCTACACTCAATCCAATACCTCTAACAACTGTTGGAAATAACTCAGAAGCAAATAATGGCAAAACAACGTAGGACGATGAAATTCCCATTTTTCCAATGCAATACAAAAGTCGAACGGTATCTTGACCTGTTGAAATATTTTTAAAACGTGAAATTAATTTCATTTTTGGATAACTGATAGCCAATATTTATCAACTTACTTCCAGAAGTTAACGAAGTCATGAGGCAAGCGATACCTCCTATCAACATGCTCGAGCATAGAATCTCTCTTCTTCCATAACGTTCCATCGTAGGCCATAAAACTATGTAAGTAGGTAATTCGGAAATTCCTGCTAGGAAAAAATTAAAAAACCTATCGCCGCTTAGAGCCGGTGCGTAATATGATAACCCGACATAGACGCTTGTATTCGTAAACCTGTCAAAAAAAATTCATTATGAAAATTGGAAATAGGCTAGAGTAATTTCAAAGTATCCACAAAGCCTTTACCAGATGAATGTTATAATCAAAGTTTTCTTTCGAAGTGTTTTCCTCGTAAACAAATCTCGAACTCCATATTCCTTCGATTTTTGTAATAAATAATCTTGTTTCTCGCCTTCGAATTCTTTCTAAAGAAAAATCATAATCATCAATTGGTTCTTAATGATACAATGGATTAAATATTTTATGAAATCCAACTTTCAACTGCGTGAGATGTTCATTTTTCAATTCTGTACCATTCGCCTTGGCCATTTTCTTCAAAACAACGATAGCTCTTTGAAATCTACCAGTTGCTAATAACCATCTTGGTGACTCGGGCATGTACCTATCGACATTTATTAATATTTATCCAAGATAAGCAGAGATTCGAAATTTAGAAAAAAATTTTCACCAATAGTAAACGAAGAAAAATAAAAAGGGAAATGATGTCGCTAACGAAAGAAATCTCCAATTTCTGAATACATATACAACACCAGCTAAAGTAACCAGAGCCATCGAATAGGCTATGTTGCTGTAGATCGTACATCTTGTTCGATATTTCGGTCCGACTAATTCGAAAGCTGCTAAATGATGGATAATTTTTCAATCACTGATTTTAAGCGTATGAATGAACAAACCGGTTCAGTTTTTAGTTTGAAAAATAGGTAATAAAAGTAATAATAATCAATCGATTTTTACGCAGTACATGAGGTGTTGATAAAATAGCAGGAACAGTAAAACCAACTCCGCATCTGAAGACTAACCACGACCAATAGCTACCAGTAAACGCAGTTCCAATACCGAAAAATGCTTCTATGGCTAAGTATAAGAAAAAAGCTGCTTGTCGTCCAATTCTGCAGCAGTTTTTTTGACAAAATGTAGTTAAAAACTTTTCCAAATTAACCAGTTTGTAGATTCGACTTTTTAGAGAAATAATTACTAGGTAGGTAATAACTAGTAATGTAGCTAGGTACTAACCTGTCTTGTAAGTATCCGAATATATAGCTGCCGATAAATCCTGCTACGCCGAATAAAACTAAGCCAATAGTTAAACGTAAATCACTTTCACAAATTAAAAATTCCTACAATAAAATGATTTCTTTAACAAATTTTCTAAAACTACTTTTAAGGATATTCACTTTTCATACTTTCGTCATAACGTTGACATCAAAGTCTTCGATACTCATCGATTTATACCCATCTACGCAAATGTCACCGTTTTCATTGAGTAAAATTGATTGGTTCATATTTGTACTTGAGAAAATAAATGATTGGAAATCATTAGAAGACAAGAAAATAGAAAAAAAAGTAAAACTTATACCTTACTTATTTGAATAGCAGCAATTCGGAGGCGAAATAGCCATAAAAAGTTGATTATATGCATGAAAAGCACATGGAAACATACAAGGTAAAAACACTAATAAAATTAATCTCTTTTGATAATTTCCAAATTCGCCTATGTCACACAGTATTTTATCTAAATCCATTTTTCAAAAAAAAAAATCATCTAACCCGCATCATGACTACTTTGATTTCCCAACGATGATTTAATGCTAAAATACATAGCGTACAATAGACCGTGGGTAAAATATTGTACAAAATGTTCTGACATATCGAAATTATCAAACTAAAGAATTACAAATTAAGAAACAAAAAAACGTTTTGATTAATAATATCCTATGTGACGTTTACGTTGAAAAGGAAGTGAACAAAAGGATGGAAATAATTCGAATTTCGAATTCAATTCTTAGTAGGGATTTCGAATATAAATGAAATTCGTTGAAACCAAGAATTAAGTTGATTTTTTATTTAAAAATGAAACACTAACATTGACATAAATAACATAGAGAGGAAACCATAATTCATTTTTTTGTTTCCAAAAGATGATGTTCTTTCTTTTGGCCTCTTCTTTGAATCCAAGGGATTTTACCGCGAAGAGCTCGAAGTCTAACCATTTCTTCTTTGAAGTCTTCGTGTTCATCTCTGAATAAACCATATGATCGAAGCAAAGCCATGAAGCGACCAATTTCAGGATGTCTAGGATAGTATTTAACAGTTTCTTCAGATTTGTACAAAGGTTCTTCACTGTACATCTTAACGACCTAATGAAAAACATCTCAAGTTAAGACAATTAAGAAATGGAATTATAGAATATTTCATCGTTCTTCTTAGTGCTTCAGTTGACTTACCCGCATTGATTTACTATTTGTTTCTCGTACAACCTCGCCAAATATCTGATTTGAAAGGGCGCGCATTTTTTTGGCGTATGGTGTGTTTTTATTAATCAATTTAGCGTATTTATATAATTCCAACATTTTGTCTTGAAAATTAAGCTGCGTAATAGAGAATGGGCTGATGAAACGTCAAAATTTTAAATCACTGGAATTGAATTTTACTCACTTAACAGGTTCATACACTTTTAATCGAGTTAATTATAAAATAACCACATTAGTTCTTCGCTTATCTAAGCCCAAGCACAGCTTTTTGCTGGACTTTTTTTCAATTTTCCATTTTCAATTTTTCCATCGGTTTTCTTATCACAAATTTTACAAATGTGATAAAAAATTTTTCACTTTAGCGATTCTAGTGGAAATAATGAGAAACTTTTTGATACTGGAAAAATTTGAAGATTTTGAAGTCAATAAAATTTATATTCATGCCGATTTCTCTTTTTCAAAAAATTTTTCAGAATCTTCTGACAAGACAATTTGAAAGTACTTGAGCTGTTGAGCAATATTTCAGCACAAATTGCTAATATTTTCAAGTTAAACTACTCACGAATGTGCGTGTAGAATGTGCAGTTGACCTGTTGATAATTTCCGCCGACTATATTTATTTCAAAGTTGATCGATTAAGGATAAAATCATGTCAACTATAGTGGAAAAAATCGCTCAAATCGAAGCCGAAGTATGTCGACAAATGTTTTCTCTATTAATTCTTCAACCATGTATGTCCATCTTTACATCTTTGTGTTTTCATAGATGGCTCGAACCCAAAAGAACAAAGCAACAGCTGGTCATTTGGGTTTACTGAAAGCTAGATTGGCAAAACTTCGTCGCGAACTGATTACTCCCAAAGGAGGAGCATCCAGCACTGGAGAAGGTTTTGACGTCGCTAAAACTGGAGATGCCCGAGTGGGTTTCGTAGGTTTTCCTTCAGTAGGAAAATCCACTTTATTAACTACTCTGGCCGGAGTATATTCCGAAGTTGCTGCTTATGAGTTTACAACATTGACTACAGTACCTGGATGTATTAAATATAAAGGTGCCAAGATTCAGGTAATTAGGAAACAACTTCGAAGAAATCTTATCACCGATTATTATTCATACCGATTTTTTATTCGTTTCAGTTACTAGATTTACCTGGAATTATTGAAGGTGCTAAAGATGGCAAAGGACGTGGTCGACAAGTTATCGCTGTAGCTAGAACATGTTCTCTTATATATATTGTATTAGATGCATTAAAACCCTTACACCACAAGAGAATCCTCGAATATGAATTAGAAGGTTTTGGTATTCGTTTAAATAAATCTCCCCCTAATATCAAATTACGAAGAAAAGATAAAGGAGGAATCACTTTGCAAACAACCGTATGTTTTTTTTATATTTTTGCAACAAATTTTTGTAGCGTTTTTATTGACAATTTTGATTTATTAGGTGAACCAAAGTGAACTCGATCTTGCTTTGGTGAAATCTATTCTGTCCGAGTACAAAATAAGCAATGCTGAGGTGGTACTTCGAACTGACGCTACTCCAGATGAACTTATTGATGTCGTCGAAGGCAATCGTATTTATATCCCTTGCATATACGTATTGAATAAAATAGGTACGTGTTTAAAGATCATTTGCACCTAACTAGAGAATATAATTTACTCGAATTTATTATTAATTTGCAGATCAAATTAGTGTAGAAGAATTGGATGTTCTTTATAGAATACCGCATTGTGTCCCCATCAGTGCTCATCATAAATGGAATTTGGATGACCTATTGGAAAGAATGTGGGAATATTTGGATCTTACTAGAATGTAAGTGCTCCACATTGCTTCAGGTGTTTTGATGCACTTACAATAATTTATTTAATTCTAATCTTCAGATATACCAAGCCTAAAGGGCAGTTGCCTGATTACTCGTCACCTGTTGTACTACATGCGAGCAAACAACGTGTTGAAGATTTTTGTAACAAACTTCACCGAAGTATCGCTAAAGAATTCAAGTAGTAAGTAAAACACAATTTAAACCAACTTTAACTGGCCAGAACTTTTTTTATTCGTGTTACTTTTTTCTAGTGCCTTGGTATGGGGAACTTCCGTGAAGCATCAACCTCAAAAGGTTGGTAAAGAACATGTACTGAATGACGAAGACGTCGTGCAAATAGTGAAAAAAATTTAACCGTTGATTTCTTCTGGAAAAGAATTCTGCATTTTAAAATGATTTTTAAAAAAATTTCAATTGTTTTTCAAATAAAATTTTTAATGTTCGAGAAACTACATTTTTATTTTGGTGTTTGAAAGTTGAATTATACTTAAAGTTACGAAGGAATGATATAAATACACTAGTTGAAAAAAGTGACGTGAGAAAAGTAAAAAAAAGAAAGGTAATTTTTCATGACTAGACCACAGTATTCAAATTAATGCTCAGAAAGTATCATTATCATCACTCTTGTTATCAGATAATTTGAAATTATCAGTATTAGAATGTTGTAAATCAGAATCATCTTCGGTATCATTACGTAATATAGAATCTCCATCTAGAAGTTCATCATCCAAATCGTCGTCGTCGTCGTCATCGTCCAAATCTTCGCTTTCGTCTTTGGCATGATCGTACATTCGATTTCCAGTTTTGATATTGTGAGAATCTACGAATAGATTGAACACATGCGTAAAATAATCATTCACAATTTTGGGTACGTGACTGATTTGAACACAGTCGACTTACCTACTGCAGTACGAATACGTCCAATGGCTTTTTTGGTAGGAATTATGTCAAGAGGTTTATTGTTCTCAATTGGTGGGGGCGATGAAGATGACAAGGATCCTTCATCAATAAGCGATGACATTTTATCATACGTGTCTTCTATATCATTATTATCCATGAAATTAGTAGGATCCTAAATCACAAATAGGTAAAAAATTGATATTTCGAGGAAAAGCAAGTTGATAGATTGGATCATAAATTCTCACTTGATTCAAGGTATGTAATTGCTGCAAATGTTGTTGCAAATACGTATAACAACGAAATTTATTCACATAACTTTCGTAAATTTTATTCACTTCTTCTTCGTAACGTTCGTATTCTTCTAAAAATGCCGGCCTGCGACAAATTCCTTTATCTTAAAACACCATACTCGTGTAAAAACAATTGAAACGTAGAAATTCTTACCGAACATTTTTCAGTGTTTCCAAACGACGAGTAATTCTCTCTAAATCATTTTCTTTTTTATTTATCTTCATGTCTAGATTACTTTCGGTAGAAGATATGTTTTCGATTTGTTGTTTCATTAGAGATATATTTTTTGTCGTATCGTTGATGATATTTTTCACCGAAGTTTCAATTTCATTCAAATCCACATAAGCATTCGCTTGAAGTGTACGAGTTTCCTAAAAAAATTCGCAATTAAAAATCTCGAATTGATTGGATTCATAAATACCTACTTGAGAACTGACTTACTCTCAATAATGGTTCTTCTTTCAGCAATTCAAAAAGAGAGGATCCTTTGCGAGTAATTTGAAGAGCTAATTCTCTTGTTAATTTCAGTTCTTGTATCTGAAAAAAAAAGTTGATCGTTTGAAATTTCAACATTGGATGTCCGAGTAAAATACTGTTTCACAAACCTTCGCTGATAAATCAACACTAGTTAGTGAATAATATTCCTCGTTATTATTTTGTTTCATTTTCAATGCTTCGTGTAATAACGTAGCTATCTTGAGCATTTCTTTTACTGCATGACCGTCAGCTTGGTATAATTTCTTCAAATTCAATTTCAAGCCAGTTTTCAGTACCTGAACATTTTGAGACGAGTTGAGACGAAATCTCGAGCAATTTTCAATTTAATACATCAATAATTTACCATGAATTCAGCGACAGATCGAATTAGAAGAATTCGACGTTCAGAAGTTGAACAATCATCTGATATATCGTACGTGTTATCAAATCGTTTCACCAACCAAACCAAAATATTGGCTACTAGATGAAAATTGGGCTGACGAAAGCTTTCGTAGGATATTAGACGTCGGTATCCCAGTGTTTTCAATATTTCAGTGAAATCTAGAATACGTGACATGAACTGTATTAAAAATTTGTAACAAAATACGAAGATATTTTGTAGAAAGTGTTTCTTACTTCTCACTTCTCTGAAAGACATCTTTATTGAAGATCACAGAATTCGATGAAAAGAAATCCAATTAACGATTACATTGTTAAAAATTTATCTGTTTCAACAGCTCGGTAAAAATATTACTTATCTTCGTTCTAATTTTTTTCACACAATCGTGAAATAAACCAATAAACCTGAACTGACATATCAAATTGTTGAACAGTGAAAAGAACTTATCAAATTTATGAGCCTCGTATACAATGTATCAAATTCGGTCTTTCGTGCCTTTTTTCTCACGCAAACTCGCCATTTTACGAGCTGAATCGTTCAAACAAACGTTGTTTGAAAACAGAAAACACGACAGAAGCGGAGATGCCTGCTCGAGGCTAAAATTTCATGAAAATGATAGTTGGTGATAACATAGTGGAAGTGTTCTTTACATATAGTTGTTGCTGTAATTTTAATTAAATAATCGCCGTTTCATGTGCATATCTCATAATTATTTTCGATATTTCGTAATATAAAACTATTCGCATCGCGGTGTAATGTTTTGAAATCGATTCGCAATAGGAATTGGAATTCATCGTTTACAGAATGTTGGACTTCCAACAAATCGAGGCTCCTGATTTAAATATTTTTGCATTTTTACAGAACGTTAGTATACCAATATTTTAATTCCAATTGTAACTAGATGAAAAAGTTACTTATTTTTGAATCATGGGATTTTATTTCGTTTTATTTTACAGAATGTTTATTACTTTGTATTTTATGCATTTAGGAACCAGTTTTATGATTGGAAAACTTTCTTTTTTTAACTTTGCAGGTTGATTGGTATGATCCCTGGCTCGTGATTCTCATTTTATTTCATATTTCCATCACTGTGATAACATTTGCTACGAGGAACCGCAATAATTTCCAAGTCATTTTGTTTCTCTTTCTGTGTAAGTTGAAAGTTTTTTTCAAAATATTAAAAATTTTACGTCTTGACAGAGGTAAACATTCATTCTACGTTATGTTTCAGTGCTTTTGGTCTATTGTTCGGAAAATATCAATAAAGTTGCATCTGACAATTGGAGGTAATTATCTAGAATAATGAGTTTTTCGTAATGAATTTTTTCAAATTCAAAGATGAAAACTAAACTTTAATTTGTTTATGTATCAATTAAGCATGTTTACTGTTGTAAATGCTCTACAAAAATTAAAAATTACAGGTTATTTTCGAGACAGCAATACTTCGACTCGAATGGATTTTTCATATCGTTGGTGTTTTGTATTCCAATATTACTCAATTGTATGCTGATGGTGGTATGTAAAGAATTTCATGCCTTGATTAAATCTCATTTATACGTTCAGGTTTATATGTATTTCGTAATTAGAGTGCGTTTTTCGAATAAATATCGTAATTATGAAAATTCGAATTTTATCGTTAAAAGTTGCCAGTAGCTTCATTATCGTATTGACCATCTCTTGACTTATACCTTAACCGGGATCACACTATATTTTATCATATTATGTAAACGCATTTCCGATATCAGTGTATAACTGAACCAAAATTTGGACTTTAGATTAATCGACTTTTACTGAAACGTATTATGAACTGTTAAAGATTTTTTCAAGAACCTTTAAATCAAAAATCATTATTATTTGCTGGTTCGTTTGATTAAGCTAAATCATCTTCCGCAAATACCAAGTTTAAAATTCGGGGAAGCCTTTAAAACGTTTAGAAATGAAAAACAAATCATACGAAAATACGACCTGTGAAATTTTCTATGAAATTGAAAGAGAGAAAGAAAGAAAGCCATTCAATGTACAGCCATTCGTATCGCATGAATCATAATTTCGAGTTATTTGATTAACATAATGGCATTAGGGTTATTAATAGCTCGACACGCGGAGCGGAGAGCTATCCTATTCGTAAATTGTAATTGTATGGTAATTACAAATGTTCTGTTTGTCAGAATTTTTTATTCGTATCTAAATAAATGCTATGAAAATTTCGGCTTCGGTAAACCGGTTCCGTTGACATTGAAAACATTCGCTATAAAATGTATTTTGGAAAGTTTTCGCACTCTGTACATTACATAAATATATGTTAAACATTAACGAACGGAATAAGTAATAGTTATTGAATCATGTTGCAGGCTAATTGGTTATATATGTCGAGGGAATTGATGACGCAACTAAAAATAGCGCAATTGAAATCGCAGTATTATTCAAAACAGAATGAACCATTGAACGCATCAAAACATTCATCTCGTTCGAAAAAAGACTGATTCTTTCATCGTGGAAAAGTTCAACGTGCGAGTTCAAGTCGAGCGGTAGTTCTTGCCACGGAGCTATTAAAAATTTCAATTTTTTTTATCATTAATATTTTCATTTCGAAATCCAGTTAATTTACCAGTCTTGCAGTTACCCGTTTATGATATTTTGTGTGATCTTGTAAAGCCTTAACATATTGTAAAGAAATTTATAAACGAGTTTTTTTATTATTTTTAGTATTATCGAGTGTATCTAAATAAATCGAGTAAAGTTTTAGTATAAGACAAATGCAATTCAAAACAATCATTTCCGTGAAATGTATAGTTTAATTTTTCTCCGTCTGATAAACTTGTACTAGTCGTCTAAAATCACAAATTGTTTTTTATTCTTCAAATAAAATAGATAATAAAATTATAATCGTTTGTATATGAGTTAAATTTAGATATTTCACATTGTAAAATAATTAAAATTACAGGGTTTTATGGACGACTTAATTTTCTTATCAATTTTTTGTACTTGTGGTTTCAACAGCAGCGTAGGTTTCCTACATTTCCACTTGATAAAAGTATACGATTTGGATTTAGAAATAGAAAACTATGGAGAAAATAGTTTCTTGAAATTATGAATGGATAGTAATGATGTGAGAAAAATTCAAATTGATTTTTACTCAAATTTGAATGCTCATTGTTTGTAATGGCTTTATGCATACATTTTACAATCATTCTGTCGAATAAAGGAACAATGCATATTCAAGTAGTATAAATCGCATTTTAAAAATATTTTCTTTTTTTAAATTACTAATTCCACCTACGAAAATGTGAATTTTTGCTTATTAAATTGATATATGTATGAGGAATTTGTAGATATTAGTTTCCATTGTATCAACAATAATGCCAAAATTGCCTAACAGCAGGTAATTTGAAATTACAGGTGCTGACAACTTCGTTAGCTTGGTACTGTACATACACTAAAATTACTAATACGTGCTAATACATTACAAGACACGATATGTGACGTCATCATTTTGAACCAAGCTTACATAATTGAACAAAATATTCAAATTAAATAAAATTATCGACGTCTTTGGTAGAATAAATGATTAATTGTTTGCAAAAAAATTAAAAATAAACCATTATTAGTTTAGGAAAAATAAAAAAAATTTGTTTCTGCCCGGGCTCGAACCGGGGACCTTCCGCGTGTGAGGCGGACGTGATAACCACTACACTACAGAAACTTCGTAAATAATGGCTCGTTGACGGCAATATCAAATATGAATGGGGAAAAGAATCATCAATTTTATTGAAGTAAACGAATTTTCACACCAAAATTATGAGAAAAAATGGTTATTAAATACGGAAATTTGGATTTTCCAATGTTCTTTAGCAATTGAGTATAAACAGAAATAATCTTCAGTTGTGTTAAAGAGAGATTTCGAAGACTACAGGCAGTTGGTAGGTAATGGAAGCACTCATGATGTATCTATGTGTAAATGTAACACTTTCAAGATCTTTTGAGGTATACTTCAGATGATGAATAAATTGGAAAACAGTTCCAATTCCAACCTGTGTCTGATTGATTCATATTTAATTCTTACCTACCTACATATGTTAAAATTGGAAAAACAAATTCAAAAAAGTTTTGCGACGTTCACAAATTAGAAAAGCTGAAATATGAAATTTGTAAATTTAATCCATATTAAGGAGTAATTTCAGCTGATTTTCAAAAATCGAAAAAAATCAGCTATTGAAGGTGACCACCCCCTATTTTACACACAAGGGGTAGGGGCATGTTTGGTATCATTTCCATATAATTCGACCCTCCTGAACTCGAATCTGTCATTAGTTTCCTGATTGAGGCCAGGGAAGTGATGTAGTCGTGAAGGGGCCTTCCTTGATAACGATAGTGAAATCGGTCCTTGATCCAAATGTCCTCGAAAGTGGTCCTAAATGTTACCCTTGATGTAAAAACTCATCAC
>FIZU01049082.1:0-19763 GCA_900064475.1 Pseudococcus longispinus
ACCGAAAACCGAAAACCGAAACTGAAACCGAAACTGAAATGTAAAAACTGAAAACCGAAAACTGAAAATCGAAACTGAAATGTAAAAACCGAAAACTGAAAACTGAAAACCGAAATTGAAATATTTCGGTTTTTCCAACACTGAAATCTGGGAAATTTTGCATTTTGAGCAGAGATGGGCAAAATTATTCTCAAAATGGGTTTAAAGCAAAATTAAGAAATAATTTTCAATGTTTTGAAAATCATGAGAATGATTTTATAAAAAATGATTTAAAATCATGATTTAAAAATATGATTTTTCTCACTATAAAAAATCATTATTCTTGAAAATCACTAATTTCAACAAAAAAAAAATCACCGTCGTTTCCATACTACGCATGAAACTATAAAACATAGGATATGCTTTTGCTGATTTAAAATTTTTTTCCAATTCCAAAAAACTCTGTCATAATGTCTAAAAGACAATGAAAATCTAAAAATTTTTTCTAGTCCAAAAAAGTCACACAAAATGTCTAAAAGTCAGCATTATCTGTAAACATTTTCCAAGTTCAAAAAATCAGTTGAAATCTGCAAATTTTTCTTAGTTCAAAAAAGTCTGACATTATGTCTAAAAGTCAGCGTTAAACAATTTCGTTACGGAATTTCGTTACACAGTTTCGTCCCGGGATTTTCCACGAGATCACTCCCCATAGCAAAAGCATATCCTATGCTAAAAAACATTTAAATTAGAATCATAGGTATTTATGTAGCTGATTGCGTATCTAGATCCGTCTAAACTCCTTCTACAATACAAAACCATGCTTTAATTTTCACAAAAATTAAGAATCATTTCTATAAAAATTATTTTGAATCATTATCACATTAAAGTCATTCGCGTTAATGATTTAAATCATGATTTTAATGATTTTTTTGTAAATGAATATGCGTATCTCAGATTTTGAGCGAGAAAAATTGCGAAAAATTGCATGTAGATTCGGAAATCCGAAAAAAAATCTATCAAAGTAAAAACTATCAAATTTTAGTCCCTTCTCTCCCTCCATCAATCCAACTTCAGTTCGTCCTTGAATGTAAGTGAAAACTGATCAAAAATATGTACTTGATCGTGAATAACTTAGGTATATGTATCAGCCGCCCCCCTCCCTCCAGAGAAATGCTAAAACCAATTCTGATCAGATAAGAAATCTATCTGTACCCTTGCCCAAATCCGTGAGCTTGGTCAGAAAAAAATACAAATTGTGAACGGAATTGAAATTTCACAAATTCGTCAAAAATCGCGAAATCAATTTTAGCAGTTGAAAATTGGCGAATGAGATTTTTTGACATACCTACTCTTTCACAAAATCCAACTTTCGATTAAATTAGAGAATTTAAAGGTAGGGCGTTTCGTTATAAGAAATCCAAAAGAGGAAGTTCCAAGCTTCAAAATGGCGGTTCAAGATTGAAAAAGTGTTCACGAGAATGGAAACGAGCAAATGACGTGTACTGGTATTTTGAATACGAAATGTTTTCATGGTTTTCGAATCGATTTTTTCTACCGTCGATAAAGCCCTTTTTCGCGATAATTTTCCAAAACAATCCATAAATATTTTTGAAAAATAGGGACTGAATATTTCAAAATTGTATAAATTTCTCATTTTTGTTCTTTTCATTGCATGTGATATTAAAGGAGCACATTATGTGAAAGAAATTGATAAAGCATTCGATCGTACCAATTTAAAATTTTTCCTTTTTGAATCTCATCAAGCTCAAATCTGTCAACTTTGATATAATTTGGGCCATTGTAATTGTATAGTCATATTGAAGGCACCATTATCGTCACTAGAATAAATACGTGTTGATTTAAACCCCAAACACATAATTTACAACTGCGTAGGAGAATTTGAATGAGTTTTTTTTTTATGAAAAAAGAAAAAAACTTACGTATAATGATTCTTCGTATTGCACGGTAGCTCGTCTCCGGTGTACGATGTGTGCAATATTAAAACATTTTATTGCTTTTCGTAGGCTCGATTGAGCCACTCTCAGAGACTAGCGACTCTCATATTTCGTTACGTTTACTATACATGTAGGTAGGTATACAACATGGAAGGTTTTCGCTTATACAGAAAATTCACTGGCTCGTATTTTCTGCTATTTGAAATTATTCGTTTCTCTTTGATGGAGCTTTACGACTCTTTAAAACGTCTCGTACCTATATTCTTTTCATAAACGTCACTTACGCTCGGTACGTGGTGTTTGTACGAGGTTTTTACCCCTTCTCCCTAACCCACACGTATCTAATTCGTCTCATCCAATGGCAAGAATTTAAATCGCGATTTCGGAATTCCATTCGAATTTTGAACACTCGAAAGCATCGCGATTCTCATCGAGCAATGGAATTTTTTGCCCTACGACCCGTTATCGAGATCGTCGATGGTATGAAATTTATACCAATATCCACCTCATCGTCCTCATCCCATCGTGTTGTAAATTTACGCGGACCAAAAAATGTAAAAAATTGCAACTTGCGAGTTTTCCTTTCTGTGTAGTCTACTACGTAAGTGTAGTGTAGTGTAGTGTAGAGTAACGGTACGTTTAGAAATTTATTATACAGAAACATGTTACCCTTGTTTTTGTAAGGTTTTTCCAATATGTGTGCGTGCGTAGGGTTTTTTTTCCTACATCTGCTTTCGTCTCGGTTTCGGCTTCGGCTCGAGTACTTCATACACACGTAGGGCAAATTTAATGAAAAAATAAAAAAACAATCGGAAATACTAGAATTTGTCTCGTTTCGGCGATGAAATTCTCAAATGCTCGTATTTTCTCCCCCGTTATATATACGTTGATATATTTTAAAACGATTTTTAAGCCTGTCATTTCCTGCGCTTTTAATAAACTCGTGCCGGAGAAAGCCTTTAATAAGTTTGATGCCAATTATTGAAACTTAGCCAAAACAGTGGGGAGTAAAATTGGCTCATTGCTTAGTTAGGTACTGCGAAGTGGAAAGAAATTCAATTATGGGTGCTTGTGTCGATTGTGAGATTTTTATTGAAGTATTAAAATACGCGGATTTGTCATTTGGTGAATTTTTTATTTTAATACGATTACATATGTATTGAAATTGTCGCCATTTTCAATCAAATCAAGTAAAAAAATAGCTACCTAACGAAAAGAAATTCAAAAATTGAAGATTTTGAACAAGTTTAACTGAAACAGAACTGATTTATAAATGAACAATGCTAAAAAAATGTCATGATTTCAAGTGAAAATTCACAGAAAAAACATTTCAATTTTAATCTTCATTTGTAAAATTGACGAAATTCTGCTCTAGATATTTTCACCAAATTTTCATGTAAAAATTTTGTAGGTACTTAATCTAAAAATCAAAAAATATTCATTAAATTTGAGAAAACTATTTTTTTGATGCATTAATCGACATTAAAAAAATTGTATCATCTATTTCTTAGCTGATGAGTAAGTGAATGTTGAAAATATCATTCATTCATTTTTAAAAGTTTTGAAAATGAGCTTTCCTAAATTTTACGATATTCTTAAAAATCTCTCCAAAATTCTTGGAATTTTCTCAAAAATGGAATCTTGACCACCCCCCCCCCCTATCACATATCACTCTTTGAACAGTCTCTGTAAAATTGAAGAAACCGAAGTAAGAATTATTGAGAGACAAAAAACTAACAATGTTCTACCCAGATGAAATTTTTACTAATTTTCCCATTGTAAAATGCAAGGTTTGACAGATTTTGAGTCACTTCGGATTTTAAATCTAAAATGTTCCAAAATCCGGAATTGGGTTGGATTTTAAAGGATTTGCAAAACAGTCAACAAAATCCAAAATCCTTTTTTTTTCTTTTTTTTAGACGACCCCCCCCCCCCTCCCTAGTTTATTCGTAATACTTTTTTTTTCATTCATATTCAGTTGATTTACCTGTTTCAAAATTAGGATTGGCTGCAAAATTGGTAAAAAAAAAAGTAAAATGAATTTGGATTTCAGAGTTGAAAATCCAGCTTTGAGAAGGATTTTCGATTTTCAATTTTCGATTTTAAATCCAGCTGTGAAAAGTATTTTGGATTTTGAATTTCAAATCCAAATATGACAAGGATTTGGGATTTTGATTTTAAATCTTTTTCCTCCGAATTTTGCCAAACCCTGATAAAATGTCAATTTTTTTTCTGATTCAAATAAATTTTCGTGATGTTTCCTGTTCACAATAGAAAATTTCTTTTAAAGAAATTACCACGTCAGCCAATTTTCTCACTCGTTTTCCAAATAAAAAAACAATTTTATTACTATCGAGAGGCAGTTGGCCATTGGTCGTGATATCGCTGTAATACATCGACATTTTGGCATGTGGTCGTAATTCAAATATACTTACAAACTTGTAACGATTTTATTTCAAAAACTCGACCAACTTTAAAGTGAGCGATACATTATACTCGTACGAGTATTTCTCAAGTCCAAAATGTTATTTATTTTTATTTAAAACATCAGGCAGCTACTTTGTTCTGAATTATTGTTTGTGAAAAAAAATGCCTCAAAAAGTTTTTCAAACGTATATCAAGATTCTTGCTAATACGTTTCCTTGGAAAAAATTCTTCAATTGAAAATTTCCCAAGTTTTATATCAACGAAGGAAAAAAAAAGTTGAAAAACAGACGGTAAATTTCCGGGAAGGAAAAAAATTGCGACGAAAAAAGCGGAAAAGCCTGGGAAATTGACGAGAAAAATGTATAGAAAAGCTCGTTGGGAAATTTCTTTTCATATTTGGCGGTTATTACCTCGTTGGAAAATATTGGCTTTTGATATAGCGACGAGAGTGCGGCGGAGGCATCGAACACGATAAAGAATTTTTCATTTCGTCAAAACTACGAACGAATATATTCAACGACGAAAAATCTTCTTTCGAAAGACAAGATTGAAAAATTTCGCGAAAAAAGGGGGGAAATTTTGCGGTAGTCGGAATTACGCCATCACGCAGCCTTTGTAAATGTAATTTTACTGTTGATTGCGGTGACGATGGCGGAATCGCGACGAAAAAATTTATTTTCTTGCCAGACAATAACAATAGGCGTTTTGGTCGTTGGCTGAAAATCTGGTGCGAGGCTGCGACAGAGGCGATGGCGTAGGAGGAAACGGGAGGGACGGAGGTACAACGGTAAAATATTTTTAATTTTGTTCATATCTTGTTACAGATTCTGCACATGTTGCGAATGTTGATTCAACTCATGAAAACGTGAAATGGCCTTTTTTCGGGCACTTTCCTCTGGGCGACTACGCCTCGACAATGTTAAACAATCCGGCAACCAAGCAGAAATTAATTTCCAAGTATTCGCGGTACGACTTGATGACTGGAATCGTACCGGCCGAGTCTTTTTTCATATTCACCAACGACGACGTGCAATATGGCATAGAACCGGAAAGAAGGGCGAAAATATTGAAGACTTTTGTGAAAAATACGTACAGGTTTGTGGTTTTTTTTTTCTTAGCTCATTTATTCTTCATATCGTGCATTGACAAGTTCGCTTATTTTTTCCCCATTCTCGATTCGGCTTTCTACTTTCCTTCGGTGAAAAGGAAAGAAGGAAACACGTGTGGGAATGACGGTACGCATGTCTGGAATTTCTTATTTGATAGGTTTTCTAAATTTATTTTGTCATTTTTAGTTTATTCAGACGCGTAGTGTCGCGTCGTCGCGCCCTAAATTGTTATGGATTTTTATTGTACCTAACCCGATGTGTGACACGGTTTGCCACGAAATCAACCTAGTTTTTTTACCCGAAATCGTAATACGAAACGACGCCTGGGATGTATTAAATTTTGCAAAAATATACCTACCGTGTGGGATTAGGTATCTATATGGGTAGAATAATTTTTAGAAGTCTTGTCGTGTCGTGTTTTGCAAATTTGCAATTTCTGTACATCTTTTGAAATGGGTAGTTGAGTATTTGTACTTGAAGATGTTGTTTTGATGTCGAATGACGAGTTGAAAAAAATTAAATATGCCTACCTACTTTCATCTTTGAGTACCAGTCGGAGAGGAAGTCTTGAAATTGTGTCTAGACCTCAATAAGTTCATCTTTGATTTATTTAATCCCTTGAAAAAAAATTTTTGAGGTTGAACCGAAAGGTTGAAGATTATCATTTTTGAATTTGCCTGTTTTTTCAAGATTAAAATTCTCACATTTTTTCTCTATTTCAAATAAAAGTTTCGGAAAAAAATCATCATCCGTCGTTGGAAATGATTTCCAAAATTGAAAATATTCCTCAAAATATTCTCTAGATGTATTTGATCTATTTTTTTAAAACGAGAAATGAATCTGAAAAAATTTCAGCTTTTTCCATGAAAAGTGAGAAACGAGTCAAAATTCAGAAGTAGAGGTATGTAAATAAAATAATGAAATTCAGAGCTCATCATTTTCTTGCAAAAGGGAAGTTGAGAAATAATTTAATCCTTTTTATACGCCCACGTTGAAAACTTATCGTAAGGAATTTTTTATGGGTATTTTTAACTTTTAATGACATTTTCTTTTTTCTTTTTTCTAATTTGAACCGCAGTTTTGAACCTTTGGTTACGTTTTTTAGGGGACTAGAACAGAGATTGTTTTACGATAACCTCTGAAATTTTTCAAGTCCAGAAAGTCATCCATGGGTAACAAAATTTTGTGACATTTAAATTATCGTTGAAAAATGTAAAAGTGGTTGAAATTATGAAATTCCATAAAAAACGTTGCAATATTAAAAGAATTTTCAAACATAGGTAGTAGAAATTGTAAAAAAATTACGAAAACTTTGGAAAATGTGAAAATTCTGGTAGTCGCGATCTTTGTGACATTTTCGACGGACTGCATGACTCTTTGGCCGTTTCTATAAAAAAATGTTGACAATTTTTAGGATATTTTCGACAGTTTTTTAACAATTTTTTGGATCGTTTTTACAATATTTCTACTTTTTTTTTTTACTTTCGTGACAATTTTAAACTTTAGCATAGAATATGTTTTTGCTATGGGGAGTAATCTCGCGGAAAATTCCATCACAAAATTCTGTAACGAAATTCCGAGACGAAATTCCGTAACGAAATTGTGTAACGCTGACTTTTAGACAAAATGTCAGACTTTTTTGGATTTGAAAAATTCTTAAATTTTCATTGACTTTGGCACATTTTTTCAGGCTTTTTTCGACTTGAGGAATTTTTTAGATTTCAATTGAGTTTTAGAAATTATGTCAGCCTTTTTCGGAATTAGAAAAAAAATTTTAATCAGGGAAAGCATATCCTATATTTTATGGTTTCATGGGTAGTATGGAAATGACGGGGACTTGGTACCCCATGGCGAGGAAAAAAATTTGATTTTATGTAAAATTAAAACAAATATGCATTATTTTGTCAAAATATGAGGCAAGAACGAAAATTTTTACTAGAAAAGGTATCCGAAATCTGAAATTTCAAAAGTTTTCCCAACATTTTAGTCACTGAAGAGGTTTGAATTCTCAAATTGCATGAATTTTTCAATCTTTAACAATTTTTTGTGTCTGGTTTTGTATTTATATACCTGCTAATTTAGTTTGTACTTTGTACTTATTACACTACAAATGCATCGTATGTTGGTGAAATTGTGATTATACCAACTAAAGTGCCAAAACCATCAATTTACTATCTTTCCAATTACCCAGGAAGGGGCAAGTATCCCCTCTCACCATTGGTTGAGTACCTACTTTTAAACTACTCTCATACTTCTCCTACAAATTTCGAAAAATTGCGAAAACAATTTCTATATACTTTTGAGTTTAGTTACTTTCCTGCTTTCCTTGGTTTATGTAGGTATATATGGTAGATATTTGGTGGGTATACTTTAAGGTACTTGAGAAAGCCAAAATTGTCATTTTTTTGAATTATTAATCGAATCGACGTTCTTTTGGGCGCAATGGTTAGAACTCGAGTTGAATTATAGGCTATTTTTGAGTAAAATTTACATTCTTAGAGAGTAACAAACATTTATCAAGCTGATGGTATCCGCTTCGGTTGCATTTTCTAGTATACGTATAAGGTACTCTCGTATACTACCCGGGACCCGGACGCGGAAAAGGCGTACGTATAACTATCTACCTATAGATACACTACAGTTGTATATCTCGTATACGTAGTCTAACAAAAAAGATAATTTGTCCCACACGAGCGATATTGGCGGTGTTATCGATGGATAAAATGTAACCTAATAAAAGCACACACGCTATGGCTGAGGCGTGTCGGATTCTAGTCGGCGATCGGGGGTGTGGGAGAGGATATCTATATGCTGGCTCACTTTTAAACCGTATCTACAGGTTAATAAATTGTTGCCGAATATTTATGTCGATTTATACAATGCGAAAGGGTATACGGAATGTACACGTGTGTGAGATGGAAGCTACGTATGTATACGTATTACGTAGACGTATACATAATACGAGTTCGCGAAATTTTACATATATCCCCATTGTACCATACGGAAGTATTACTTAACATTCTACCAACACCACAAAAGCGACTCGACGTATCGCCCAAGAATGAAAAATTCTCCGTTAAAAAATGCTACAAATGAATGGGAATTTCGTAATGGAGGTTTTTTTTGTTGATGTTTGGATTTGGAGTTGGGTTCGGTTGTGTCCATATCGGACAACTGTTGGGTAGTCGTAAGTACATATATGAAGGTGAAGGGGATTAAAGCAGTGTGGGTTTTCTGTATTTTTCGAGATGGAGAGGTTTTGTGAATGGAATAAGGCGACGAGTAGTTTTTATCCTCTGGAAAAATTGGTCAAATAAGTAGGCCAACCAAAAGAGACGAGAGTTGCAAAAATTCTACCAAAATGAAAAAATTGTAAATATTTTGAAGCTGAGTTCAGCATCTCACATGAAAAGGGACCACTTTCTCGGCCAAGTCGGTTGTGAGTTAAGGTGATTTCCTTATACCAGATCAAATTTTATTCAAAATGAGACCCTGTAGAGCTTTCTATCTTCAAAATTAACTGAGTTATAAGCATTTTGAAGGTGAATGTTCAAAAGTCAAAATTTTGAAAAAGAAAAAACGCGTTTAAAGTATTGCAAAAAAAAAAACTAGAAACGTTGGCTGCAAAAATCTCGAAAACTAAGTCACCTCGAAAAAAACTAATCTCTTTAGACAGAAAAAGAATTTCAAGCATTACAATTTTGATTCTTAGCAATTTTTTTGTAGAACTCTTGGTTTGGCCAAAAAAGGATGGCCCATTTACGAAGTTGATGGTTTTAAAAAAAAACTTTACTTCAAAAATCTAGGAAACTATGCCCCCAAAAAAAAAAAATTAATGGAGAAAAAAAGTTCAAGCTCTACAATTTTCATATCTTGCATCTTTTTCGTAGCACCCTTAGTTTAGTCAGGAAATCCATATTTATGGGAAATTTACTGAGCGTAATTTTTTTCTTCATTTTCAAAATCATCGATTTTGTAAATTTCTAATTTAAGGATGATATGAAAAAAATGCAAGGGTCAGTTCTTTTCGAGGGGACTTATAGTTTTCGAGATTTTCGTAGTTCAATGTTTTTTTTTCAGTTTCAAAATTATTGACCTTCCCTGTTGAACAAGTAAGGAATTGTTTTCAGGGATTAAACAATTTGTTGAAGAGATGATTTTTTTTTTCAAGTAGAAAATTCTGCATTTCGAGTCGAAAAATTTACAATTGTAATGTTCAGCATTCAGCCTCCCTTCTGAAGCTGCTTTTTGTTGAAGGTATCTCTCAGAGGTACATACATAGATTATGTAGGTATGGCTTTTTACAATTTTTTGGGTTTATTTTTCGATTTTTTACAATTTTTCAATGAATTGGATAATGCACAAAATACGATAACTTTCTCATAAATCACTCTGACCTTTCAAATTTTTCATCTATTCTAGTCTCGTTAAATTTGGCCAACTTAGAATTGTAAAGTGATAGAGAATTCTCGCAACGTCCGAAAATTTTCAATTTCAGATTGTTGAACTTTGATAAAAGCTTATTTCGTAGGAAATTGAAAAAGTTTTCGAAGTTATTAGTCGAGGTGAAAAACGGAGAAACCGTGACATTTTAGGCAGTAATATTTTAATCTGTGTAGCTCCAATTTTTGAACTTACTCAGTGGAACTTTTTTCAATTTTATAAATTTTTTTTCTTCATTGAAAGCAACTTTGGTGCGATTTTAGGTATTTCAAAGGCAATAAAAATTTTCAGTCTTTTAGAGATCAGGAAAATTAATGCTATGTAGGGAAAATTTCTTAAAATATGCTTTGACGAACTGACTTCGATCCTTGCAAAAAAAAAAAAAGTCAAGTTACGAAAAAAGTAAAGAGTTGAAAAATAAAAGTTTTCGAGTAACGATCAATGCTGAATTTGGGAGAAATGTGATGGATGAAACTTTGTAAATTTTCTTCGCATTATGTAGAATGAATTCTAGTTAGTGCATGAGCTCATTTTCATCAGATCAAATTAAAATAGTAATGTCGCAAACTGTCAATTTTTCACAAAATACCGCTATTAATAATATGTAGAAGCATGAAACTTGGTATGATGACCGTTGAGACCGGAACAAAATTTTAGAGAACGAGAACTGTGAAAATATTGCTAAAAATCGTTGAGAATTATTGAAAAAGTAGTTAAAGTGTCATAAAAAGCGTTACAAAATTAACAAATTTTCCTAAAGATCAATAAAAATAACGCAAAATGGTGAAAAATTTAGGAACTATTGTGAACATTTTGGCAGTTTGTACGAGGTTTTCATTTTCGACGGCTTTCATGATTTTTTGATTGTTTCTATTTTATTTTTACTCCTTTTTGTGAAAATTTTGACAAGTATAACTATATTTTCAATTGTTTTAATATTTTTTTGTTCGTATTTCGAATGATTTTTAAGAAAATTGTAACAATTTTTACGAGATTTCCAACGGTTTTCATGATTTGGTGGACATCCAATTTTATGACAATTTCTATACTTTTTACTTTATTTTCAGCAATTTTCATGATTTTTTTACCGATTTAGTTGTAAGTTTGAAAAATTTTCGACAATTTTTACACTTTTTGAATCACTTTTATGATCTGAAATTTTCGTGTCTAAAAAGTCATCAATGGGTAACAAAGTATTGTAACGCAAAAACGTATAGTAGATAAACGTTTCTTCAACCCCCCTCCCCTCCATAAGTCGTATACGCGTCGAAATCATAGCAATTGCTTAATTAGCGAGAAAAATTTTTAATTTCTATAAAAATTGCGTATTCCTCGATAGTGAAAAAGTGAACAAAAACCACAAAAATTACTCATAATGTTGAAAAAGTTGCTTAAAATATCACAATATATTTTTTAAATTTCATAAAAATGGTTCAAAATGGCGTTTAAAATATTTGAAGTAATCGCCTTATAAAATTTTTTTAAATGTTTCTTTACTAAACATTTTGCAACATTTTAATTTATTCCTGTGGTAGGTATTTTTAACAACTTTGACTTTATTTTTCTGAAATTTTTGATTTAAGTACTTTCAACAATGTTCATAGTATTTCAGTTTTCTTGTGCAATTTTATCAATTATCATGAAATTTTGAACAATTTTTATAATCTTTTCAACTACCTGGACATTCTTTAAACGATTTTCACCATTTTTCAACGTAAGTATTTTCAAGTAATTACCATGATTTTTAAAATATTTTAAAGAATTTTCTGATTTTAAAACTTGAAATGTTTTAATTTTTAAAAGTTGGTTCTGTCTAGCAGGAAAAGAGAGGTGCGAACTTGTCTGGGCTTTAATCAATTTTTACCAATATACTTTCACTATCTTTGCTTACAATTATCCACCTTTTGAAAAGTAACAAGTCAATTTCTTCTCAGACACGAAGGGGTTTTATTGTCATGGCATCGTTTTAGAAATTTTCTTGTACCTTTAACTCATAAAACCAAGTACCAAATAATCGATAAGTCGATAATTACGTTAATGGAAATTTTGCACGTTTTAAAATTTTCAATATCCTCGTTATTTCCTTAATTCTATAAATTTTTCGAACGAAACGTACGACGAATATTCGCAATCCAATCTAGCGATGAGAATTAGGCACCTAAAATGTCAAAATGTCGAGAAAACCTCGACTATAAAAAATAATCAGTACGGAAGTCGAACCGGAGTATTCAACTGTCAAGAATTTCGTCGAAACAATTTATATTTTCTCAAGTTACAGTTACGTAGGTACCTCGTCATCTTGCAAACAAAACGAAAAATTCGAGAAGACAAAACACGAATTATTTCAATCGCGAGATAGAAATAAAAATGGGGAAAACAGTCTATATTGTCACTCGTTTTTTTATTAATTCGTTTTGCCGGCGTTAGTTGTCGTTTTTCCCCCTTTGTTGAAACGATTTTTATGACCTATTTGAGAGAATTTCCAGATCCACGTCTTATTAGTCCTTCTTAGGTTTATGAAACTGCTCTGTAACGTTATATAGGTCGATTGAAAGTGTTTCTTTTTGCTACAGGTATCATTTATCGGAAATTCTAGCTACGGTGGTTAACGAGTATACAGAATGGGAACGTCCGATCCAGCATCCTATTAACATACGAGACGAAACGCTGGAGGCGATTTCAGACGCTCAGTACGTAGCTCCGGTAACTCAAACCGCCGATTTGCATTCGTCCGCTCATCGCAACTCGTATTTTTACGTATTCGAGTACCAAAGCAAATACGGAGATTATCAACAGGTAAAAAGCTATGAAAAAAAGCGCCCCTATTACGTTTAAATCAAAAACTTTCTATAAATGCCTTCGGCTTCGGATTAACCGTTATGGTAATAATAAAAAGGTGCATACGTATCGATTTTTCAAGTCTAATCGTACGATTCGTATGCGAAAGTGGATATGTACACGAGAATGCATATTCCCTTATGAATTTTCATGCGTTCCACAACGTAAAAGAATTGACGACGAGGGATGGGAGTCCGCAGGAGAGAGAATTTTTACGTTCAATATATTACCGACGAGATAAACGCGTACCGATAAGTTATTCTATTTAAAGAGCAATTTATTTTTCTGCATAGTCAAGCAATGGTAAAAAGCACTACGTTGTGGATGAATAACTCAAATTTACCAATCGACCGAACCTCGAACCCTCGTCGTCTGCCGGTTTTTAGCCCTGATAGGCGTTAAATTTTCTACGAATTTATACAAATCATCCGTTTAAGTGTTTTGGCCGCTTAGTGCGTGAATTTTAAGACAAAAAATATAGCGAACGAGTCGGAAAACGCGAGATTTTTATTGTTGGCGGAATAGCGAGCTATAGCGAAAGTTAAAACGGAGGCGGTTTTCGCCATTATCTCGAAGATAACGTATGGTTATGATTGTACAAAATGGTTGGTTTATGCGACAAAAAGCCAACGAATGCCGAAAGCTAAGAGTAAGATTGTCGAATGCGTTGAAACGAATTCGCTTCTTTTTTTTCGGTTGAGAGATTATTCGAGATGGGGTTTTGTTTCGTTTTGATATAGTTTTTCCAGGTTTACCAGGTATATCGGTGTATTATTTTGTTGTTATATGGGTTTAAACAGTCTTCCTGTTGCCAAATATTGAATAATCGATGTGTTTGAGTGCATTTTTGAGGTCACTCTTAAAAAACTTGAACTATATCCAAGACGAAAAAATACCTAACGTGTTGATTCGTGCAAGTTTATTGTACCTACTTATTTTTTTTTTGAAAAATTTATCTGTGTTCCAACTGATTTATTTGAAAAAATGTGTGATGATCGGTATAGTCTTTTTCAAAATATATCCAGCAGTTTATTTACTTGAATCGTTTGCGAACGATTTATAGCATTGCAAACAAATCATTTTTCAACAATTCGATTTGAAAAAATTGTTTTCCAGATCTATTTATAGGTATTTGCCCAATTTATTTGAATCGTTCGCGAACGAATTACGAGCTTTTCAAATGAATCGTTCACGAACGACTCATTTTTACTGAAATTGTATCTACAGTGTGTTTCACAGCAAATGTCTTTCCTTCCATTGGGTGAGGAGGCAACTCATACTGATCACAAGTAGCTATATTTGACCACTCTTGTAATTGAAGAGGCAAAAAGTTATATTTATTTTAAAATATTTTTTTCCAATCACGTTCATCATTCTTAATTTGTTGTAAAATTTCAATTACGATAAGAAGAAGGTTGCGGTTTGCTTCACTGAAAGGAGAATCAAAAGCAATGCATGTTTAATTTCAACAGAACTCCTTGAAAGAATTATTTTTTAGCATAGGATATGCTTTTGCTATGGGGAGTAATCTCGTGAAAAATTCCGTCACAAAATGCCGTCACGAAATTTCGTGACAAAATTTCGCGACGAAAGTTTGTCACGCTGACTTTTAGACATAATGTCAGACTTTTTTGTACTTAAAAAATTATTAGATTTCCACTGACTTTGAGAAATATTTGTAAGGCTATCAAATTATGAAATTAGAGCCTAAAAAGTGATTTTTTAAGGGGGTTTCCTGAAATTAAATATGCATAACTTTTGATTCGAGCAAGTTAGAAATTTGGGGGTTGCACCATTGGATAGAGAGTCTTTTTTACACAAGTCAAATTCATAATAATGGTAGGTTGATTGAAAAATTTTTTGAATATTTTACTAAAATTGAAAAAGTAAATTAAAATACTTTTGTGTTCTTTTGAATATTTTATTTGTCATTGGAGCTTTCCAGTCAACTAACTCAAAACGTTTTTACATGAAAAAACAAACTATAACGAATTAACCTAACCTAACCTAACCCACCATCTATCATAGTTAAAATTTTACGACAAATTAAAAATAATGAACTTAATTGGGAAAAACCTTTTTTAAATAAACATAACAATAGTTTGCCGCTTCACTTCCAAGGGAAGTCAAACAAACTCAGTTGTAATCCATATGAGTTACCTACTTACGCAGTGGAAGAAGGTGCATTAGCTATGAAACACCCTGTATAATATACATATACTTATGTATAAAGTAATCTATACCTCCAAAATATAATTTGGTCGAATCATTCGCGAACGACTTAGGATTCATTTTGAAGAATTTTTCCATAAATTAAGTGCTCACGTTCAGCAGAACGGTTTATCAATTTTCTGAAAAAATTGTTTTCGTGTAACGTTTGGAGGGGAAAATGATTTTTTTATTGATTAGTCGTTCTTTAGACCTCTGAACGTGTCTGATCGATTCATTTAAATCGTTTGCGAATGATTTGATCATTTTTTAAATGAATCGTTGGTGAACGGATTTTTTTTGGAGATTTTTCGATTAAATAGTGCTTCTGAAAGCACTACCAGCCGATTCAATCGAATCGTTCGCGAACGATGAATCAGTTTTCTGAACGAATTGTTCTTTTACCACTTTCACTGGAAAAACTACGTTTCTTGTGAAATATCTGTTTTTCAAACGTGACTAATCAATTAATTTTGAATCTAGTATTTGATGATGATTTTCGTCAATTTCTAAATAAATCATTCGCGAACGACTATTTCTTTGAAATTCCTCGATCAAATAACACCCTCGAAAATGATATTAGTTCGATTCAGTTGAATCGTATGCGAACGGTGAATCAATTTACCAAATGAATCATTTTGCGAACGACTTGCTTTTATACCTATCAATTTTTCTCGAACGAATAGTTTCACCATAATTTTGAAAAAGACTTTAATAAATAAAATCTTTGTTCAGCAGAATGATTCATCAGTCGTCTCATCTCCTGAACGAATTGTTCACGTGTTGCTTGCACAGGGAGAAATTATTTTCTTATGGAATAGTCTTTCTTTAGACGTTTGGACGTGTCTGGTCGATTCGTTTGCGAATGATCTGCTGGTCATTTTCTTGATGAATCATTCACGAAACATTTATTTTTGGAAATTTTTCGATTAAATACTGCACCTAGAAGCACTATCTGTCGATTCAGCTGAATCATTCGTGAACGATGAATCAGTTTTACGAACGAATCGTTCTCGTTCGATTCATGTTGAAGAATTTATTTTTCAATCGAAATATTCGCCTTATGGCCAAGAATGATTCGCGAACGACTTATTTTTTTCGAAATTTTTGTATAAAATGATTTTTTCTCAATGCGTTATAATTTATTGAATTGAATCATTCGTAAACCGTTCGTAAGAATCATTATTGAGCGATTTGTGTTGAAGAATTAAATCTTCCTTTACACGAGGAGACTTCCCTTCATTCATCAGAATTGTTTCAAAATGATTCTCCACCTGATTGAACAGTGAACAGTTTTCGAATTATTCCTTCATCCTATTTTACAAACGAATGATTCTCTAATGACACTTACTGAAAAATTTTCTAATGAAATGACATTTTTCATTTTAGATTCGAACTGTTCGCGAACGATTTGATAAAATTTTCAAAAAAATTTTAAACTGTTGCTAAAACGGAAGTGTAGGTATTTGAAAAATTGCAACTCCCCCTTCCTCATCCCACACTCCAAAAAACAAATCATTCAAATCCGAATTTGGCAATAAAAATTGACTGTGGGGATTTAGTGTGAAGCCAACGGCTGAAAACGATTGGCTTATTTTAAATTCTAAATTGGAATTTCGTTATTTTCAATTTTTGCGAAAAAATGATGGAATTTTTTTCATATCAGTCAGTATGTTTTTTTTTCGAGGTCAATAATCTTTGGAATAAAGTATAAACCTCCTGAGGGAAATAAGTATAATACGCTGGTAATCTTATTTGGCAATAACGTGAAAACGTTTTGTTTTCGCCTTTTCGCCTTCGAAAAGCAGGGCGAAAATTTCGTCAAATTAAAATGAATTTCCAAAGCTTATATCATTAAGGCAATTGCCATATCCTAAGGTGTATTATAGCTGGAAATGGGACTCGACTCGACGCGACGTCTAAATAAATGCCACGTAGGTAGATAGGTAGTAGGTTAGGTACGGCAAGGCATAACGTTGGACGAAATCTCTTCTCGCGTCGTCGTCGTATTGCCAGTACTTAAAATAATTGCATTATTAGAGACGGGCGACAACTGCACAACGTACCAGATAAGGATACTCATCCTGTGAGCAAAGTGACGCCTGAAATAAAATATAATTTCTTAACATTGCCACACGAAACGATTCCTTATAGACGTGTCGTATAGATTGTATATACACGATGTCGGTAAAAAAAAAAGTAGAGAGGAAAAATTGCTAGAAAAGAAGAAGGAAAAAAAACATAGCGGGGAAAAAATCGTAGCGCCGTAAGCTTATAAAATAAACCGGATAACTGTGAAATTTCAAATAGGTACACTTTTCAGTTTACTAATGGAAAAATCTTTTCGTAATGTTGTTACTTTTGAAATGTGCCAATGGCGAAGTCGAGTTACAAAACGAAATTGAAGTAATCCGCTCGAAAATTAAATATCCGCCGGGATAGCTAAAGTGCGCTTCTTGATCTTTACACACAAAATGACGAATTTCGGTCGGTAATGTAGCGTATATTTTTCGTCCATTAAAAGCATTATAGTCGTACATTTGAAATGATGCCACCGCGCTCTCTCTCGTATCGTAAACAGGAGTATTTTTTTTAAACGCCTATAAAAAAAATATTCGCGTGCTTGAGATACCTATCTTAATACAGGTTGAGTATAGATAGGTAGATAAGTAAGCGTATACTTGAAGATAGCTATCACAGTGGCTCTGTTATTGGATGAGAGGAAAGAATTGAGTAGCTCATCTTTTTGAAGGCTGTTATTTTTGATTATTTTAAATTGAACGTTTCCAAAATAACGGGTTGGCCTTGGCAAAATTTCAGAGATTAAAATTCGATTTTTAGACATTTTATTAGGCATTCGCCTTTCTGGACTTGAAGATTTTAAACGACTTTTTGAACAGAAAATTTCACATATTTTGTGAGTGCTTTTTTGGATTTGTTACCTTGGAATCTTTGGATTTGGAATTTCACAGATTCTCTTATGACAATTAGTAAAAAGCATATACTTTGCTACAAAAAAGATAAGATTCGAGATTGTATTCGCCATCTCGATCCTAAAGGAATTAAAAATTAAATCAAATTTTGCATTTTCCGATAATTTATTCGGTAAATTTCTCATTTTACCCCTACCTCCTTTCCCCCTCCCTCTCTAGATTTTGGGCTCAGTCAAGTTTCTATGTCCAATTTCAATTTGACTGTTGTTCGTGGTAGTATTATCTACGTAGGTAAAATGGTAGACCTATCTGGCTATCTACCTTAACGAAGATACGTACCTAACAGTGGCGTGCGACGACCTATGAGATGTTAATTTATATGGGTATATGTTGCAGAGACAAGGCTGCATTCACGGTGAAGAATTACCGTATTTATTCGGCGCTCCGCTGATGAACGGTTTGAAGCACTTTCCGCAAAATTATACGAAATCCGAAATTTCGCTCTCGGAAGCGTTTATGCTGTACATCAGTAATTTCGCACGTACCGGGTAAGTACGGAGAGAGAGAGTTAGCGTATTGCGGTTTTCTAATCGGACAACACGAGGTTTTACACGTAATGAATACAAGGCGTTTTGAGCTGGTTACACATAAATTTAGAAGCCGTTCGGAATTAGCGAGATAAATGTTTAAACGATGGAATTCGAATTTAACACCGTGTCCCTGCTTCCAATCTTCGATATCTCCTTACGTAGGTACGTCGTGAGTAGATACAGATAGGTAATAAGTGTTTGTTTATATCGAGTACTAAACCTATGCGATGACGATGGTGACCGATGACCATTATAAATACAAAATGGCATGGCATATGCTATTCACTAATCAAATATACCCGCTATTCTCATTATCTTTTTCTCTGTCTCTCTTAATATCGATCAGCCGCAATCTCTGTTATTACTTACTCGAATCTCTCGCATCGTCCGAATTAATTATCGCGTTTGTTGATCTTTTCATTTGTATGTATGTGCGCATTTGTTTCTGTTTGTAGTAATCCAAATGATCCCGGACCGAATCAAGAATCACAAAGGAGTACTTTACCTGATAGAGCACGACTGAAGAATATCGAATGGACTGCGTACGAATCCGTTCATAAAAAGTATCTTAGTTTAGGTGAGCACTTTTCAACGTTTTTTTTTTCGTATGTACGAGATTTTTATTTCAAATGCTTCGATAAATTGAATTTTTTTGTTGGTCTCTAACTTTAAGGGGAATACATCTATACCATTTAAGAAATACCAGTTAGTAAACTTTTAAATGTGATTACCATCTTTTTAAGTAGAACAGCCGATTATTCACATTTTAAAAATGCTAACAAATTATTAAAATCAAAATTTACCCTGGAAAATCTATGAACAAATTTTAATAGGAAAAGTTGAATCTCTTGAACGTATAGTCGATAGTTAGCAGGTGAGAAATCGTAAAAATGGGGAAAATTCTACACAACATACTTATTCTTCTTTGGCTGAAATATGAACAAAGAGCATAGCCAGATTTATAGGAGTGATTTGGACTTGAGCACCGAATTTTAAATTATCCAGTGGAAGTTGATCTTTATGGTCCAAAACCCCGTGAAAAAATGTTTAGCTACCCTCCATTTTTTTGGCTGTTTTCAACCGAATTTGTTCAAACTTACAAGGATAGTAGACAGTATCAAGGGTGATTTTTGGAATTTTTTGAAAAAAATTTCGAGCACTTTTTCAAGGTAAAATGGACATTTCAGGCTTTCTAAGGACCATTTGGTAACCCCTTTCAGAGATGCAATTGAGGAGTGACTTTCCAAAACGGCCTCTGTCCATTTTTTTTCACCTCTTTTT
>FIZU01049086.1:0-12939 GCA_900064475.1 Pseudococcus longispinus
AGTTTTCAAAATATTCGCGACGATAGTTTGTTTTTTTTTTCAAAATTTCCAATATTCCTCTGAAGGTAAATTTTTTTGATTGTTGAAGACTTATTGTGAAATTTACAGTGAGAAAATCAGCTTTTTTAACGCATTTACTGCGCTGGAGTTTTTTTACTCGTACAATGGACTTAGAAGTATTTCTATCAATTTCTATAAAATTCCAATTGATTTTCAGTCCATTTTACTCATTTTTTGAAAGCAGTTGAAATTCGATTGCAGTCTTCATATTTAATTGATAACGATTGATCGATTAATCGACTGCATTTTTATCCCAATTTTTTGAAAAAATCGATTATTCGGTTACAACTTTCATTGAATTCAATTAGCACTTTTAATCGATTGAAAATTTTAGTCGATTTTGATTTGATTTCAACAAATTTTCAATAGGTACATTTTTTCATTTTCTTATTACAATTTAAATTCGATTACAATTTTTCAATTAATTGATTTCTTATTTTCGTTTCAATTTATAAGATATTTTTTTAGCAATTTTTGAAATATTTTTTCATATTCTATAGACAGGAATCAGACATATCTCACAATTCCAAATTTTACACATGTATTTAGAAATACACAAGATTCATATTCGTTAACCAATGACACAATTTGAATTCGTATCTAAAGAAAGACTCAAGTTCAAGGTTCGTTCTGTAATAAGGACTTTCAAATCTCGTGATTTTTCAAACACCTTGTATCCTACCGAAATATCAAAATACGTACACGAATCTAAATTTAACCAAACACCGGGAGATCATCAAGTCGAAATTAATTTAACCCATAATTCCCTGTGCAATTGGGCGGGCGTCGAAAACTCCCAACTCAGGCTGCCTCTGCCGAAATGAAACACTTACGATGATATTGACCGAATAAATGACAGACGAGCTCGACCCTCTATGCCTTGCCTGTTTTCAAAGTCTCCGACCTACGAGCATGAAGTAAATTCGGTTGAACGTTTTGGAAAATCCTTCGATGTAAAAGTGCACCAAGTGGGCTAGATCGACGTTCAATTATTTTCCTAAAAATAAATAACGGTAACGGTTCGTTTGATATGTTTCTTGGCTCGGATCCGGCGCGGCATGTACCGTGTCCCATGTCTCGATAAAATGACATCGTCATGAGGTAATGTTTGCTTTGGGAGTTTTTTTTCTTATTTTTCTTAATTTATTCGTCGTGAACTTGACTTTTCAATAGTCAAGGTTTTCAAGTACATTATTGATGGATTTTGGTATGTGTGAGCAGTTGCACTCGTGTATGTAAATGGCAGAGATTACGAGTACTCGGGATACCATACCTTACTTGAATGTGGAGTCTAGTGATCGAGTTGAGATTTGGTTTGGTTTATTTGTTTAGTCTATTGTTCTGAAGAATGTTACGAAGGTAAAGTCACGTATACGTTTTTACGATTTGAAAGATTTTTAACCCTATATGCAATAAAATTTGTATGTACTGATAGAGCGATAACAGGACACGGTTCAGTAATTATCATGTAGTGTGAAGTTATCAATTTATACTTGATTACTGTAGTGTCGCTCGTTTAATTGAATAGGTATCAGGTGCATAATCTACGTACGTACTTCGAACTTCGATGTTCGTTGTATAAGAATTTGTAACTGGGTAAATGGAATTCCTGAAATTGAAGTGTAAAATCGATATTTACGATTATTTGACTTATTTATTCAGTTGATAAAGAATAAGACGTAAACATATGGTGTCGTCGCCATTTTTAGATACCTACGTTTTTTTAATCGATCTATTGTTCGATTTTTTTTTTCCACCAAATCATTATTGATTTTGATTTCAACACTTCGACGATTTTTTTTATTTCAATCGGTTCGAATCAAATTGAAAAATAAAGTACAATCCAAATATTGCCTGAATAAATGCAATAAGTATTCATTATGCAATACCTCATTCATTTACCTAATGAGTGGGTACGATCAATCCAAATTTAGAATAGTGGATCAAATTTGATGATATGCATAATTTGAGTGACGGTGTTACGAGCTGATGCATACTTATTTGAATTTTGAAACGATAAAATTTTTTCGATGTGGTTGATGAGACAATTTTACTCGCAGTAATGGGGACACGTGTCATCTATTGGTTGCCTTTTTTGAAAGTACTGATATTGTCTTTTTTTTATGGGAATTGTTTTATGGGAATGTTTATACCTACAATGTTTGACTGAAGTATTATCGCTGTTTTCATTTTAAATCTATCATATTTTCAGTTGTAAAATTTTTAGATTTATCTAAAAACGAAAATATTGATAGTCGACTGTGAGTTTGAGGGGGGCAAAGGGAGAAGATTTGAATGAAATGTTGAATGTAGTGGTTCCAACAAGTCGTATACTTTTGATAACGGTTCAGTGCTTTCCAAAGAGTTTAAAAACAAAATTTGAAAATATCACAGCAAAACTCCAATAATCGATAATTTTTCAAACTGATTCAATGGTTCCCAAATAATGGTTAAATTAAAAATGTAAATTTGAAACCAGTTCGTTACTTCTATCATTTTTAAAAACTGGTTCAGTGGTTCTCAACCAGAAGCAAAATAGAAATACAAAGTTGGAACCAGTTCAGTGGTTCCCAATCGGTATCAAAACCAAAATAATTCATCAATTTTCAAACTGGTTTAGTGGTTCCCAATCAAAGGCTGAACAAAAATGTGAATAACTAGTTCGTTTTTTAAACCGGTTCATTGGTTCTCAACCAGTGACTAAATGATGATATAAATTTGAAATCTGTTCAGTGGTTCCCAATCTGAATCAAAACAAAAATTAAAACTCATCAATTTTTAAACTGGTTTAATGGTTTCTATAATTAATGGCTAGAAGAAAAATGTGAATTGGAAACTAGTTCATTTTTATAACTGGTTGGTTACTGGGTCATTGATTCTCAACCTATGACTAAATGAAAATACAAATTTTAAACCGGTTCAGTGGTTCCCAATCGACATAAAAACAAAAATAAAAAATGCAATGAAAAATTTTTAACAATAAAACTAGTATTGAAACGGAACTTGAAAAATTCATTAGTTTTCAAACCGGTTCAGGGGTTGAGAACCACTGAACTAGTTTCATTTTTGTACAATTTAAATTGTTTCGTTTTCATTAAATGCATTTTAAATTCATTTTCATGAAATTTTTCAGCATTTTCGTGAACTTTTAAACTGCTAATTTTCAAAAAAATCAAAATTTTAAACAATTGCACGTTTTTTATACAATTTTGATCCAACTTTCAACATTTTTATGAATTTTTGAGTCGTATAAAATCATGATCATATTGAATGATTTAATCTGCTAACATTTGGGCATTTTTTCATCGTCTAAACGATTTTTATGAAATTTTACATAATTTTAAACGTATTTCAACAATTTTCATGTAATTTGAAACAATTTCTATTCTATTCTAGGCACCATTTTTGGAATAATTTTTGTGAAATTTTGAACAATTTATACGATAATTTTACAAATTTTCACCAAATTTGATAACACTTTAACCGTTTTATGACATTTTAACGACTTCTAACGACTTGCTGATAATTTTTACGTTCCTATCCGAATTTCAAGGGCGAAACCAAAAAAAAAAAATTGAAATCTACCTCTTTAAAAAAAAACACCTGAAATGCCCATTGACCAGAAAATGAGATATCTTCACTAAACTGATCAAAAATTCTCAAAAAACGAGCTCAAACTGGAAAACATCCAATTCAAAGGCTTCCCATCTTGCCCCATCTATCCACCCACACTCTTATCATCCAATCTAACAAATCGTTCAAATAACAATACCTATTCGTTCTCGAACCCCAGCCTACCCAAGTTTATCAACCTTCACGACGTCTTTACATAAAATGTAGGAGGACGAATGCAAACAAATCATAACGAAAACAAAGTCGGCACGACCACGACCATCGTTCCAATAAATAACCGGTACATAATGAACAAAATAAACTTTTAAATCAAACAATCCGAGTCTCGGCATCATTCACGCGTTTCGTTTAAAATCACGACTCGCGTATACGATAATGAAACGAATTTTTCCAACACCCACCTCAGCTCCTTCGCAGTCAGCCAAACAAAAGATTTACTCAGAGGAACAAATTGAAAAAAGAGCCGCCGCCGCGTGACGCGAGCTATTTTTATATATTAATCGAAATATAAACGCTTTAAAGAGCCGAATTTTTTCATCTCCAACCGCACAATGCAGTTCGACGCAGTGCAGGGTGCATACATTAATATTAGTAAATCTTCACACCAGCCAACGACAGGTTCTTTCAAGTCTCGTGCAGTTGATATAATTTGTAAAAGAGCAAATTAAGCTTTAGTGTTGAATGCAACGGGTTATCGTGTTGCTTCGTATAATTTATAGACTTTTACCGCTGATTATTTCCCTAAAGGATTAACCATCTTGGATATTTACGATTGGTGAAATAAATTCGCTCTCAGCAATTCCACGTAAACACGTGGGTTGTAAATCAGAACCTCTTTTCGAGCTAGTTATAAAAGAAATTTCCAAAAAATAGTTACAAAAAATCATATATTATGTTTTTTATAACGCCGGCGAACAGGTTGTTCCATATTTTAGTATCAGATTCACCTAACAACGATCCGAGCCAAGAGTTGAGCTTCACATGGCATAGGCTCAATTCACGCTTCGGTGATTATACCGAGATATCAAATTCTTACACAATGATAATTTGCTATTCGTTTCCTTTGCTTTGTATAAACGATATCACGATAACGTGGCGAGTACAAAGCTTTTTAAATATCATTCTAACCGCAAGACCGCACCGCTGGCAGTATATTCTTAGAGGTACAAATTGCTCGACGACGTTTTTTCTTCCTCACGAATGGTAAAGATGGAGAGGAGACGAAGAGAGGGGCAAAGACTCCAGAAACGGAACGTTGATTAGATTGGTGTTAATTTGAGAGAAGGGTTTGTTCTTTTTGTACCAGGTTTCGTTTTTGGATCGATTCGAAATAGACATGAATATGGTATTTTATCAGGGATTTGAAATAAACTGATTGATTTTTTGATAAAATTATCGAATCATTCGTATTTCTTGAAATTAATTTTAAAACAAATCAGAAAATTGAGAAACGAGTGTTTTTCAATCCACTTCGAACAAGTTGAAAATCATTTTATAGCGTTCAATTATGGATAAAAATTTTTGTGAATGGAACATCAATAACTTTCACTTCAAAAATGTAATTTTTAGCCCTTTTTTACAAGAGTGAAATAATATGGAGAAATTGACACTGAATTTGTATTCTGAAACTTGACATCAATCAATTTTCATTACTTCAAAGTTTGAACTTCAAATTTTTATACGTAGGTATAGCACATTATAAGTTTTTGAAACCGGTTCAATGGTTCCTAAACAGCTGTCAATAATTTCTGAAAAATCGTGACACCTTGAATGTTGAAATTTGAAAATAATTTTTTCTAATATCAAAAAACTAGAAAATTTTTGATCAAACTTGTTTTTTTTTTACTCGAAAGAAATAATCAAATCCAGTTAAACCGGTTTCAAAAATTAATTTAAATTATTGAAATTCATATTTCGATTCAGCCACTAATTAAGAACCAATGAACCAATTTAAAAAATTGATGGATTTTTAGAGCTTTCTTTTGATCTCTTCGGTCGATCTTCTAAATTTTCTTTTTTTTTGTTTTTGATCGGAAATGGCTACGCGTTGGTTTCAAATTCCTTTTTAATTTGGCCACTAGCTAGTTCGCTATATAACCACTGAACCGGTTTGAGAACTGATGAATTTTTGGAGCTTCGTTGTAATATTTTCGTTTAAAATTTTCTATTAAATTTAAATTTTTCATTTTTTATTAATTGGTAACCATTGAACTGGTTTGAGTTGGTGTTTCCATTTAGTCTCTGGTTGGGAACCACCGAACCGGTTGATGAATTTTCAACGGTTTGATGCAATATTTTTGATTGAAATTTTTCATTTAATTTTCATTTCTGCTTTCCCTACAAATTGCGAACCACTGAACTGGTTCCAATTTGTATTTACATTTAGCCACTGATTAGGAACCACTAAACTGGTTCGAAAATTCATGAATTTTTGGAACTCCATCGCAGTTCTAGTATCTTTGAAATTTCTCATCAACTTTCATTTTTGTTTCAATGTAGACTGAGAACCCCTGAACTGGTTTCAAATTTCAATTTTAATTAACCAGTTTAGTCACTGGTTGAGAACCAATGAATCGGGTCAAGAAAAGAACTGGTTTTGTTTAGGGGTTCTCAATCAATGTTTGAATTAAAAACCCGTTCTTTTCTTGACCCAATTCATTGGTTCTCAACCAGTAACTAAACTGGTTAATTAAAATTAAAATTTTAAACCAGTTCGTTCCTTCTGCCATTTTTTAAAAACTGGTTCACTGGTTCTCAACCAGAAGTTAAATAGAAATACAAAGTTGAAACTAGTTCAATGGTTCCCAATCAGTATCAAAATCAAAATAATTCATAAATTTTCAAACTGGTTTAGTGGTTCCCAATCAACGGTTGAACAAAAAAATGTGAATTAACCAGTTCGTTTTTAAACCCAGTTCATTGGTTCTCAACCAGTGACTAAATGAACATATAAATTTGAAACTGGTTTAGTGGTTCCTATATAATAAGTGGCTAAATGAAAAAGTGAATTAAAAACCGGTTCATTGGTTCTCAACCAGTGACTAAATGAACATATAAACTTGAAACTGGTTTAGTGGTTCCTATAATAAGTGGCTCAATAAAAAAGTGAATTAAAAACCGGTTCGTTTTTAAAACCGGTTCATTGGTTCTCAACCAGTGACAAAATGAACATATAAATTTGAAACTGGTTTAGTAGTTCCTATAATAAGTGGCTAAATGAAAAATGTGAATTGAAAACCAGTTCATTTTTCAAACTGGTTACTAGTTCATTGGTTCTCAACCTGTGACTAAATGGAAATACAAACTTAAAACCGGTTCAGTGGTTCCGAATCGGCATCGAAACAAAAATAAAAAAATACACTAAAAAATTTCGAACGATGAAATGAGTATTACAACAGAGCTTAAAAAAATTCATCAATTTTCAAACCGGTTCAGGGGTTCTCAATCAGTGGTTGAATTAAAAATGTGAATTGAAACCCAGTTCTTTTTTTGACCCGATCCATTGGTTCTCAACCAGTCACTAAATTGATTAATTAAAATTGAAATTTGAAACCAGTTCAGTGGTTCTCAGTCTACATTGAAAAAAAAATGAAAGTTGATGAAAAATTTCAAACAAAAATACCAATACTGCGATCTCATACAGGGTGGCTCACATTGAAGGTTGATGGTTTTGAAAATGAAAAAAAAACTTCAACTGCAAAAATCTCAAAAACTAAGCCTCCTAGGAAAAAAACGAATGATCTGATGCAGAAAGAGAATTTCAAGCTCTACAATTTTGATTCCTAGCATTTCTTTCATAGAATCTTAAGTTTGGCCAGAAAATTCATGTTTATGCGAAATTGAACCCATATGCAAAGTCGATGGTTTTGAAAATGGGAAAAAATTCTCATAAACATAGATTTTATGGTCAAACGAAGGGTCCTACGAAAAAAATCAAAAAAATCAAAATTGTAGAGCTTGAAATTCTCTTTCTGCAGAAAGCCATTGATTTTTTCCATGAGGCTCAGTTTTCAAGATTTTTGCTGTCAAAGTTCGAAAAGTTGAAAATTCATATCAAATTTTCAACTTTGTTTGAAAAAAATCACCAAAACTAAATCTCCTTGGAAAAAAACCAATCTCCGACTGCAGAAAGAAAATTTCAAACTCTGCAATTTTGATTTTTAAGCATTTTTTTCGTAGAACCCTTAGAGCACCTCAAAAGTCCAAGTTTTCTAATAAAAAACGTATAATTTTTTTTCTTTTTTCAAAACCATCGACCTCCTACGAGGGCCACCCTGTATATTAAAAGAATTTCTCATTAATAAGTATAGCGTTGAAATCACGAAATGAGTCAAAAGTCGTAATACGAACATTTGCCTTTATAAAAATTACAATTCTTGAGGTCTCTCGACGTGCTGGTCCGAGATTAGTTCCGGTTCGAGTGATTCTCGTACGTGAGATGATCTAAGATGAGTCTTAAGTACTTTTTTAATCGATTATTATGAACTGGTTATTTGGGTTTTAATGTTGTTTTAATAAGACTTCGTTGTCGTTTGTTATCGCATTTTGATATGAGATTCTTCCCAAAAAAACCATGAGATTCGATGTTGCAGCGTTAATTTCGAACGTTTATCAAGTACAAGTACACCTATAAATAACGATAAAAACAAATCTATCAGTAAAATACTTAGTCACGGTCGTTTATTCGTATTCTTAATAAATACCGGATACGAAACTATACATTTATCACCAGAATTCATCAAGTTCGACGATCTATCGTCATGTTCAACATTGAACTTGACATTTCGTTGTACTCGTAATTGAAGTTGGGTATCCTCCGACTGTATTATGCTTATGTTACAATGTAAAATGCGAGTTATATTTATACGTAGAGTGAAAGTTACTTCGTGGTCGTGGTAATACTTCAAATAAAGCCCGAAATATGCAATTAAAAGGTATCATTAGGTTGATACGATAATATCTCATGGACTCGGGGTGCTGGCCAAGTTCGGACAACGGTTTAAAAACTTCATTAACTCGTATTCGAGCTGAAAATTTTATGGTTGTGGATTTCTTTGATACTTTGTAGAACCATACTTTTGTTACGTCGCCGATGCTACTAAGTTTATTAACGTAAAATACATTATACGTGACAGTTGCATTATAATTGTGGATAACACGCTGCGTACGTATGTACGTAGCACATTAAGACGATATAAACGACTTGCACGATAGCTTAAATATACAAGGAGAGAATTTTCGAGTGTATTAAAGATAGAGAAAGACTGTGGCTGGTGCGAACGCCTCTTCTCAAAGATAGTTACATCGTGTTTCATTAATTATAACCTTTTGTTATGTAACCGAGTACCACGGTTAATTGGTCGTTTTAAAATTAAACTTAATTTAACGCGTTAATTCGTTCGTTAAAGCGTTTAAAGCCGGCGTGAAGATTAAGCTGCCATTGTCGAGCTGTACATACCGACAGACACACAGATAGAGATAAGCTCTTCACGAATGCCGAAGCTCCAGTAATACTCTGGACAAGGTAGCTACTTAGCTTCGAGTAAACACCTTTGTTGGTTGGAATTAGTTTATGATATTTAATGTTTCACACGAAACAGATGCTAGATCACGATTTTCATCTTATCATTATTCTTGTCTCGTGGTGTGTAATGAGTTGGTATTGGGAATATTTCGAGGTAATGCTGCGGATCATGGTTTTAATGGTGCTTATGAATTTGGAAGTGGAATGTGGATACGTGGTGTTTGATTTGATCTTTACACGGAGCTCAAAATTCTGTGGTATTTGTGGCTTCGATTTTAGAGGAGGTGAAAAAGAAGACAATTTTTCATCTAAGGAGGAAACCATTTTCGAAAATTGCTTGAAAAAACGTACAAAAAATTGAAAACCTAAAAAAAGTTTCAGAAATGTCATAAAAATTATTGAAATATTTTGAAATGTTCATTTCTTTATTATAACTGGTTTGTTTGTGGATGATTTGTGAAATCTACACTCGAAAATATCATAATTTCTTTTGAAAGTATTGTAAAACTCGTAAAAATCCTTCAAAAAACGTTTGAAATCAAAATCACGTCAAAATCGTTGAATATTTTGAAAATTGTTCGAAAAATCATAAAAATTGTTCAAAATGTCACTTTTTGAATGAACGTTAAAATCATTCTAATGAAAAAACCTCGAGAAAATGTCCAAATCAATTTGAAAATCATTTAAAATATCGTGAAAAGTGTCCGAAAAATCGTGAGATTTTTGGTAAAAACATTCCGCTGTATTTACCCTTGAATGTGGGCAAATTGCTCGAATATAGTCAACGGTCGAATAATTACTGCGAACCGAGATCACAAGTTGATTGATAACGACGTGTCAACCTCGAAAAGTCAAAATTTAATGCTAAATTCGCGAGAAATTGGAGAAATTAACGCGATTACAAAAAAATTATCGAAATTACCAGAAATTACCATATTTACAAAGAAATTACCATATTTACTTAGAAATTACCATATTTACCCAAAAATTATCATTTTTACCGAAAATACCATACTTAACAAAAAATACCGTATATATGCTAAATTCGCGAGAAATCGGAGAAATTGCCGGGATTACCGAAAAATCCATCATCCATGTAATTACCGAAAAATTACCAAACTTACCATAAATTACCATATTTACCCAGAAATTACCATATTTCCCCAGAAATTACCACATTTACTCAGAAATTACCATTTTTACCAAAATTATCATTTTTACCAAAATTACCATTTTTACCAAAAATACCATTTTCACCAAAAATACCGTATATATGCTAAATTCGCGAGAAATCGGAGAAATTACCGGCATTACCGAAAAATCCACGTAATTACCAAAAAATTACCAAACTTACCAAAAATTACAATATTTACCAAAAAATCACCATATTTACCAGAATTACCATAATTATCGAAAAATACCATCTTTACGAAAAAAAAAAGTCTGACATGAAATTTTGAACCATTTTCGTGAACTTCTGATGTAGATAAAATCGCAAAAATAATCAAATTTTTCAACAATTTGCCCATTTTTTTAACACTTTTAACAATCAGAATAACTTATAGGAAATTTTACCCAATTTTAGACTCTCTCAACGATTTTTGTGCATTTTAAAACGATTTTCATGATAAAATCACGTTCCTAATTTGAAACCATTTCATCAAATTAGCGATGAGAAATGGTCGAAAAATCGAAAATTAATCCAATTGAAAACTTTATAGGAATTATCTCAACATTTGATTTCACGTTTGAAAAAATTCAACCTAAATCTCCTGAACTAGATAACAACATCATGAGTAATAATAACTTTGAACGTCAGTTGCTTATTTTTGTTTCATTTCACGATCTCTAGTGAACCAGTGATTAATAAAAGTAACTGTTCGGATGTAATATGTATTATTAATAATTTCCAGCCAAAAAAATTTTATTGATTGCGATTGTAATTGCTAATTGGCCCGTTTCCGCGATTATAACTACGAGGTCGTTTGATAAGTTTAGGTAAACTACCTATTAAATTTTTCAACTACTTAGTTGATTATACGATTGGAGTATCTATCGGTTGTTTATCTCTTCGATTTCTGGCATCGCCAGTATCAACAAATATCTGGTTTTTTCATATTCGTAGTTTGTAAGTATTTTTCACGAATCGGTTTGATCATGAGGTGTGATTCATCATCAATCTCATGTCGAAGCTGGGCGATAGAATGTCGACTTTTAATGACGCATCTAATATCTGAATTCTGAATATGTGAAATCATCCCTGTATGAAAAATTAGCTCATAATTTAGAATGATTCTAGAAATAGGTCAATACCATACCATACACAGCATCATATCGAATTTCCGGAGTAATACATATTATATAATGTCAAATCTCGAAAAAACAAATTTATGGAAAATGTTAATTGAAGAAATTGTTTCATTTCGAATGTCTTTTGGGCACAATTTTTTGATCATTTCAGGTGATCAAAAACACTTTTTAAACCCTCACAGCCTCTACTTTCCAAAAATATGAATATTTACATTCAAAACTGTTTTTGTTTCTTCAGTATTCGACTTTGAAAAAAGTTTGATTTATAAAATTTTAACTGCTGAAAATTTTCTCTTATCACGTTTGCATATTCCAGTAATTTTTTCCAAATATTTCGACTTGCTTCAGGTTTTCGAGGTACCTGAATTTGCTTCTGAGGTTATTTCGACCCTTCACTGAAAATATGACGGGGGGGCAGTGAGGTACCTATTAAAATGTATGTGTTCTGGCTACTCAAGTCCGTTTCTGACGTCATTTCACCAAAAAAAGTGGAAGGTACCCCAAATGGGTGAGGGGGGGGGAGTTTGAAAGTCGACTCAATATTTTGGAAAATTTCAAGCCTGATATCAAAGTTTTTGACCTCTAGGATCTATTTCTGATAAAATAAATTTTAACTAAAATCTCAAGATGCCCAAAAAGACGGAGAGGGGGGGGTGCAAAAAAACAAAAGTTTTCAACATGATCAAGTAAGGTAAAAAGATTTGTTTTTTCAACTTTGAACTCTCGAGTCAGTTTCCGATGCCATTTTACCAAAAAAAATGAAAAGGTACCCCAAGGGGGCGGAGCTTGACTCAAAATTTTGGAAAATTTCAAGTTTGATGTTAATGTTAGGTACAATTTTTTACTTCTAAAATTCATTTCTGACGAGGAAATAAAAATTCTAGACAAAAACCTCAAGCTGTACTGTAAAGTGGGGGGGGGGGTGGTTGTACCAAAATCAACATTTTTCTACGTTATCGAGTGAGATATCAACATGGATATTTTTTCAATTTTTGACCTCTCGAGCACATTTCCAATGTCATTTTACTAAAACAAGGTTCTAAAAGATGCTCAAAGTGTTCAAAGTACTGAAAAAGTCTTCCATTTGACAATGTGGTGCTGAAAATCGAAAAAAGTACTGAAAATGTGCTGAATTTGACTCAAAAGTTTTGTATTTTTCGTTCAAAATTCATTAATTTCTTTTTCCAATTTAACATTTTGAAGAAATTTTTTCTTTTGAAGGCTTTTTCTGCAAAAATTTAATTTCTTTATTTTAACAAAATTATGGATATTTTTGAAAATTTTACGTAAGACTCATATTTTTTCTCGCCCAACCCCCTCCTCCTCCCCTTCTCCTTCCTTGAATAACTGTCTGTCTCCCTGCAAAAACCTAAATTATTCTTATTGGAGGGCAGACTTGGACTCTGTATAAC
>FIZU01049089.1:0-11280 GCA_900064475.1 Pseudococcus longispinus
CAAAAACTGGAAATAATTGCAAAAAACCCCCATCAAAAATGAGGAAATTAATTTTCAGGCTTACCAACTTTTTTGCATCACACGTTGCATAAAATACATCCTGATATTTATTTACCACTATTTTCCATCGATTTACTTCCCCTTTCCTACTTGCACCCCCAAAAATTAATTTACTTCCTAGAAATTGAATATCGAAACTCAACCTATGAATGAGGATTCAATATTGAGTTCGAAAAACAAAACATACGTCGGTCAACTATTCGGCGAGAAAAAAATTCACACCCTTTTTTAAATTAAAATTCAATATTTCAAAAACTAGGGGGGTGAGGGGTCTGAAACTTTGGTCATGGAAGTTTCTTGAGGGTACCTACCTACCACCCAAATATTGTCCCAATCGGGCTCGGGGGCCGATTCACCAATCTTATCCTCCTATGCCTTTTGTTGTAAGAATTGCGCATATATGAACGAAATAGTGCCAATAATTCTGCAGAAATTGTAATTGTAGATAATTTTTTTTTATTACGTATTTGTAACATATTTTCATGTCAAATGATAGCTATAAAATTCGACGTGCAGACCGGACTACGATAATTTTGTTGGCCATACCATTGAACTCAAATGAACCGCCTCCTTGAACTTGGTCGAAATCCGAAGCATTTTATTCCACTTCACCCCACATAATATCTACTTTACATTGGTCGATAAAATTAATTCAAACTTTTGCCAAATAAAACTGGGAATTTTCATTAACTATTCTTTCTGAGTGTTTTAATTTTGTGATTTATTACACGTTGAGTTACCAATTCAGGGACACTTTTAAAGCACTATTTAATAATAATCGCAATAAGACTACAACTCCTCAAATATCCAATTGATCATCATCAACTGGTTTAAATAAAAAACAAAATGATTCGAATAAATCTTCAAGTATTATAACAATGATCTCTGCTGATGCGTGATAAAAATAATAAAGTGGGAAACTACGAAACGAAATGAATTGCTTAGATTAAATGGCGATTCAACGAAAACGTATAAGTGTTAACGAGTTATGATTACCTACCGCAAAATGTAAATTCGCGTACATATAAGATCACACGCTTAATTAACATTGTATATTCGTATAAAAAATTAGATACATCGCAGTTTATGTTTCATTCAACGTTTATTTGTGTATTAACCCATGATTTAAAGAAATTCTCACACCTACGACCTCCAGTGATTTCCCCAATCGAGCTTTGCATCCACTTTTTGAAATTTTCAACTCGATTTTACTGTAAATATACGATTCCATTAAACAAATTTCAAAAATTCAATTTCGCACTTTACCATAAAATATTGGACTTTGATCTGTCAAGTAATATAAGAAGTAATTTTATCACATGAAATTAGCTTTTCTCCGTCGGAGAAGTGAATTAATTACTTCGGAAAAAACATCCTTCAATTATTCAAGTTCTGACATAATTTATGCAAATGTTTAAAAAAACTACTAGATTAACCGGAACCAAACACGTGGAAATGAAGGACCAAGTATTACATGAGGTGCAGTTCTTATGTACCTGGACAGTAAAAACAACAGGATTTCGAAGAACTTTGTAAACTATCCACGCTGAATCAAATTCAATTGAAGTGAAAAAAATTTCCAAAAGTGCGAATGAGAGATTGCAGCCCGCAAATCGTTTCATTCGAAGACGAAAAATTGGACTTGAATATGAATTATCAGTTGCAACAACAAACTGTAAGTAAGCAATTGTACTTGGCAAAATTCATAAATGTTCAAAGAAAACTTTTCCAAGTATCGCTAAAAAAAGAGCTATGAACGTTGATATGAAAAATCGCTGATAATTATATAATAGGGTATGAATTTCAGAGCCGGTGCGTAGTCAAGACCAATTTTTTTTGGGGCGGGGATTGGACGTATAATCTCTCTCCAAGATCAAAAAAAGGGGCATTTAAATGAATAATCCAACTAATAAGCATACTACGTAATAGATTAGGATTGAATGGGATCACTAACGAATTTGACCTTTTTTTTTTGGAAAATCTGGCTGCATTTTGGGCAGAGATGGGAAAAATAATTTTACCAAAATCAGGCATCGTAACTGAATACGTCCAAAAAAAATTAAACCAACCAAACCTCAATTTTCATGATTTATGACATGGATATATCTCATGAGGGAAATGGGGGAAGTCAGAATTTTTTTCCTTCAGGTACGTTTTGACGTCGCGAAATTTTGTTGCTTTGGATGACTTTTTGAGCTTAAAAAAATATAGGTTACAAAAGTAGTCCATATACTCGATCTTTAAAATTTTAGTAATCATTTTGAGGAAACGGTCAAAAATTTCATAAAAACCAGCGCATATCAATATTGTGGAAATTCTCAACAAATCAAGAAAAGCGCGTGAATTGTGACAAAAATTATTGAAGACCAGGAATATTTTTCACTAAAATCATTTAAAATATGAAAAAAACGACAAAAATCTCGAAAATGTCGATAAAACTGTCAAAACACATGAAATCTGCTAAAATTAACGTATTTTCCAAAAAATTTCATGACTTTAAGCATACAATTTCTGCATTATTTTTTATGATTTTCATGGATTGTGAATGCAGCATCGTTTTTCAAGACATTTCAATTACTTCTACAACATTTTTCAACCATTTTGGAGAACATTTTCACAATTTTTACGAGATTTTTAATACTCTGACGATTTTTTCATCTTCTCAACAATTAGTTTTTACTGATTTTTTGATTTTCATGATCTTATGACCGTTTTTACGATTATCTGAATGATTTTTATGGAAATCTCAACATTTTCAAGGATCTTATCGACCACCTTGATGATTTTTTAAAACACTTTTTACATCATTTTAACCAGTTTTAAGAAACCTCTGACAAAATTGCTACAACATATTCGATCATTTTCCCTACGTGATCCGTATCGAAATTTTCGATGATCCGTGGCAACCCTGCTCTATGGGTACCATGGAGAACTCGAATATCCGTAAGACTGTGCAAGTGCACACCGATGTAAATATTGAAAAATAATGTTCAATTCCACATTTCTGCAATTGTGACCATTCCAACATGTTATCTCATTCTTGTCCAGCGATAAGAAATGGATTCAGTACCAAAAATGTCATAAATGGGCGCACAAGTAATGATTTTGCAGGCATCGATAAGTAGGTATGCAAAAAAATACGCGTGCGAACTTTGTTAGTTAAAAACAATGAATTTTCATCATTTTTGACCACTACACATACGATTCAAATAGGTACATTTTTTACTCTAAAACATACGAATAGTATTTACTTGCGTGTCAAGAACATGTATCCGATGTAAATTTAAGGTGCGTAGTCTTACAGATACGCGATGCGCAGTCTTACAGAGGTATTTCCCCGGAGGTCACTTTGGAGGATCTCCGGAAAAATGGTTATCACTCGACTCCAAATCGGCCAATTCGTTTGAAATTTGGATATGTTATGGGTAAAGAATGCGAGTATCGATTTTTTCTTGAACGGAGCCATTCGCATCATTAGAAAAAAAATATCCCACTTTATTCACTAAGTGCGCAGTCAGACACTTGCCCTATATAGCTTCTTTGTTCAACATTTTTTGTATCTTGCGTTTTTCGCGAACAGTCTTACACCAGTGTAAACTGGTTTCCCGGATGAATATTTCCTCTACCTCTTTATACGCAGATATACAAAAATCAGACGATTGGACAGAACATGTAACTTGAAAAATGAATAAAGTAAATGTTAAGTATCGTTGCGTCGAACAGTTCGTGGTTAGCTATAGGTATTATGCTACAATAAGATTGATAATGAAACTGATTATTTTAAAAACCGAAGTTCACGTTACGTGTACCTTTACCTGAATGCAAAATGTCTTATGAAATTTTTAAATATGTGAATCAAGTATTGCAACATATTGGTTAACCTACAGAAGGATACCAAATTTGACTGAAATGTAGCTCAATGGTAGAATCAGTTAGTACAGGGAGGTGAGTACCAACTTTTATTAATTTACATTTAAAATCATGAACTTCGAGAGATTTGCTCCCGAAAATATTATAAACCTTCAGTAGTTACCTCACAACTTCACAAGAGTGAATTTTAAAAAATTTCACAACAGAAGAAAAGAATTCGTAAAAATGAGTACTTTGTTTTTTTTCTTCTTCAAAATGAAATGCTATAACAACGAAAAAAAAGAATACATAAATCTGTTTCAATCTCAAAAACCTCCAACCCTTTTCAAAACTCTTGAGATGAAAATGAATATTAAACTGAGAAAAATGCGAAAAACAACTATTATATTGTTTTTTTTTCGTGATAATGATTGCGAGCTATGCTGATCATACTCTCGCAGAATAATCTGGAATTTCCTTGAAAAAATCATATTTTGGAACTCTAGTTTGAAGGTCACAGTACCGAAGTTCCTAACTTTTTTCAAAGAACTTCGTACATTTTTATAAGTTTCGTGTATTGGTGTTGGTAAACGACTACAAATAAAATAAAATTTTTTCATTTTTTTCTGATCTCGCGAAATTTTGCTTTGCAAAGCAATGTGATAGAAAATATCTAGCATGTTTTTACTTTGAGGGAACCGCTTTAAATCATGCATACGTTCTAGGGGGTTTTCCCATCATGTCAGAGTTTATAAATAAAATAATAAGCTAGTATGCCATTTTTCAAGGCTCTCATCGAATACATTTGAAAATTATCAATCATTTTTTTTTAGTGGAACTATTCGAAAATAGAAGACATAATTAGGCTGAAAAATGATTTCGAATAATAAATAGAAAATAAGTATTTTCTATTCGAAACGTCGTATGTTCGTTACAACTCTGAAAAAGTCATTGGAGAATATTTCTTCTAGCACCAAAAATGGCGAAAAGTTCTATTTGCTGTTGGAGGTGCCTTACCAATAGTACTTCCTCGTACTTGTAGTTCAAAATGAATATAATTCTTTCACTACTCTTCTTTTTTTTCGTACAGATAAAATAAAATGGACGATATGGAAGACTACTTTTGGAGAAAACCAACCGAATACCGGTCTTATTACCACATGCGAATTTACGGATACGTGGACCTGATAACCAGCGTATTTGCATTGATTGGCAACGCCTTCGTAATCATTGTACTGACACGAAAAAATATGATTTCACCCATAAACACAGTTATCAGCCACTACATCTTGACAATGTCCCTGGCTATGGTTTGTTACATACCTCGCGTATGGCAAGAATACTTTCGAGTGGAAATATGTTCAATTCCACAGCATAGAACATACCATTGGGAATTGATTTCAATACTTTCTTATGCAGGAGCGTTTACATTCCGTCACACAAATGTTTTGTTGGGGTTGATGGTGGGTGTGTGGCGCTACATAGCGATACTGCATCCCCTTAAAGAGCGTCAGTGGTGCAATATTCGAATTACGCGAATCTGCATAGTTGTAACATACATTATCGCGGCGTCAGTAACAATAATAACCTCCTTCTGTATATCTTTTGGACCAGCAGTTAAATTGATCGATCAAAATGGATGTGCAAAATCGAATTATACAATAGGCGAGAATATTACCATATACGAATTACAAATTCCAATGGAAAAATACCCTCAGCTGTTCAAGTTGGGCTTTTATGCTATTGGACTACTCATGAAAATATTGCCATCTGTTTTATTAACTGTCATTAGTTACAAGTAAGTACAAATTGGGGATGTAATGCAATTATTATCAATGATTCAATTTTTTTTTTTTCAATTCAAGTTGAATAGATCATGATACCCAATGATATGAAATAAATTTCCAGGTTGGTCGTTTTCTTAATTGAAAGTGGAGAAAAGCGTAAAAAAATGGTTACCTCGAATCGTCACAATACATACAACACCAGAATGAAACTACAAATAACAAAACAAACCGACCGCACAACGCTAATTTTGCTGGTGATATTAATGTTATTTGCAATTGGCGAGATTCCCTCTGGAATATGTTGTTTGGTGACGGCATACTACGGTCCTAAATTTTTTTGGATGTATCATTTTTTCATGATGGAGATTTTCAATTTTGTAACGATTCTCGCCGAAAGTTTCAATTTTCCGATTTATTACACGATGAGTTCCCAATTCAGGAACACTTTTAAAGCACTATTTAATAATAATCGCAATAAGATTGTAACTCCTGAAATATCCACCTCATCTTCAACTGGTTTAAATAAAAAACAAAATGATTTGAAGAAGTCTTCGAGTATCGCCACAATAAGTTCTGCTGGCGCGTGATACATAAACATAGTCGGAAATTACGAAACGAAATGAATTGCTTAGATTAAATAGTGTGATTCGACGAAAATGTAAGTGTTATCGAGTTACGATTACCTATACATGCACTGAGGTCATTTCGCCTCCGTTGCGTTGGTAGAAAAGCGTTTTGGACTCCGATTTTGAAATTGCGTGTACTGCTCCGTAATGAGTAAAAATGGCCCTCGATGGTTCTAACCTCAACTAGAACACTCAAGCTACAAGTATACACGGCATTGAAGGGAAACGAATTCATAGAAACGCTTCTGCAAACCTTCAAACAAGAGTATTTCGCTACATATTTTTAAAAATGTTTTTTCATGTTAAGACTTTTTCGCTTCCGCAAAATTCTTATTCTTTTCAATGCAGGAAGGGATGTTGGTGTCCTATCATCACTTTGAATATATCGGCGTGTTCGCCCCTTTCGACGCTTGCATAGGACATGAAATACACACCAAAATACTACAAATTCATCGAATATACATGCCAAAACTTTTGGCCTCCGGATTTTGACGCGAAAAGTATGTATAACATCGAAAAAGAGGCAAAAAAGCTTTTTTGAAAAGGTACTTACCGCAAAATGTAAATACGCGTACATATAAGATCACACACCTAATTCACATTGTATTCGTATAAAAAACTATAATACGTCGCAGTATATGTAATGTTTCATTTATCACTTATTTGTATAATAACTCATAAATCTCAAATATATCTACACAGCGAAATAAATTTGGCCAAATGTCAAATTGAATAAAATGTTACTCATATTTGTATTGTTTTGAATAAATGCGAAGAAATTCTCACATCTACGACCTTCATGAAATTCATGAATATGTTTTGGCATTTTCTTTTTGATGCTGCCCCTTCTACCTACCTACCACTTCACGTGCACATTTTTCAGAAGCCCAATTTTAGACTTCTTGATATCATATTGAAAATCCATGCAAGCGTTTTTACCGAAGGAAGTTAGATCTCCGAAAATAAGAAATAATTTCCTCGTTTAATATTTGGTATTCTCGATCGAAGAAGTGAATTAATTACTTCAGGGTGAACATGCTTCCGTTATTAAAATTCGGGCATGCCTTATGCAAAACCTACACCTATACCTATGCTTTTGCTCATTGAACTTTTCAAGACCATAAAGTGATGATATTTTAAATTTTCTTGATATTTAACAAGTCCAAAAAGTTATCTGAATCTTTAAAAATTTTCCAAGCTCGAAAAAGTCAGACAAAACATCTAAAAGTCATTGTAACGGATTATCGTAAATGAATTTCGTATTGGAATTTTTTTTTGAAAAGTTTTGGAGATCCAATTTAGAATACAAAAAATCAGTAGATATCTATCTAAAAAAATTTCCAAACCTAAATAAGTCCGACAAAATGTCTAAAAGTCAGCCTCAGGCGAAAAGCTGTTTGACAAAATGTTTGATTTGAACTTTCTTGAAATTTTTCAAGTCCTAGAGTTAAAATTTTACAAGTTGTCGACAAAATGTTAAAAGTCAGCATTATCTCTGAAATTTAACAAGTTCAAAAAGCCAATGAAAATCTGAAAATTTTTTCAAGTCCAAAAAAGTCTGAAAAATGTCTGAAAGCCATCGTCAAGGAATTTTTTTGTGACGGAATATATAGACAAAATTTTCAGATTGAGCCCCTCCCTTCAGCCATAAGACATATCTATTTCAAATTATCAAAAAACAAGAAATCTGGCTAAAATTCAAAAAATCTGCCAAAATTATCGCATTTTCTCAGTGTTTTCATGATTGTTCACTGTATCTGCATCGTATTTCACAATTTTTATGAAAATTTGTGAATATAACGTCGTTTTTTTATGGAATTTCAATCACTTTTACAACATTTTTGAACGATTTTGAATGACATTTCTACAATTTTTATGAGATTATTGATAGATACCGACTTATATAAGTAGCTTGGTATTTATCAAAAATCTCGTAAAACTTGTAAAAATGTCATGCAAAATAGTGGATTTTTTTGCAGGGTGGCCAACTTTCGATTTTTATAAAAACACTGAAATTTCGTAATTTTTCATAGTGAGTGAAAATCATTTTTTACAATAATGTGAAGTTAGTCACCCCGTAATTAAAACTTTTCAATTTTTATAATCGAAATAATTTTTTTGGATCAATAGGAGCCATCTTGACCCGGTTTTGGTACCCAGCGAAGGGTATTTCATTTTTTTAAGAATCAAAAATCTCGATTTTTCACCAATCTGCAACTTTTTAAGCCCCTGGTAGATGAGAAAAGTGAAATCCAATTTCGAGGTCAATGCTTTGGGGAAGTGTAAAAACTCAAATCGCAACTTTTTTGGGCTACTTTTTTTTCAAAAGTTATCCCACTTCGAGGCCTCCTAGCTCCGCCCCCTTTGCATGGTTCGTTCCCATATAAATATGAACCACTCCCTTGAATTTGGTCAAAATCCGAGGCATGCTTTTTTTTTCGCGCTCCACCCTACTGTATATGTGCCCGGAAATTAATAAATTAAACTAAATATTGAGTTCACGAAAATGTGCCTGGTGCGGAGGTATAACTCTGGCTAAACATGAACATTTATCCTACGACTAATTAACGATGTATTATTACAAAAAATGTCTGAACTCTGAATACATTTCGGCCAATACATCAATGCATATTAGCAAAACAACGAATGAATTTATGAAATTCTCACATCTACGACCTTCAGTAACGAGACTAATATTAATTTTCGTCCTTTTTTTCGATAGCAATTTTTTCTTAATGGATACGATTTCATCGAATAAAATTCAAATACTCAACTTGGGACATTTCAACAACATTTTGATAAACTCATAAAGGTATTGTCAACAAATTGAGAGTTGAATTGACCAATATAAAACGTAGTTTTCTCTATAAAAATGTGATATTCCAATCTGGGGAATAATGAATTAATTACCTCAGGGTTAACAAGCTTCCGTTAATAAATTTCTGACATCGCCTATGCTGTTGTACAAAAAACAAGATTAGATAGAACCAAATGCGAGAAAATAAACGCGACCAAGTACACGTCGGTGTAGTTCTTACTTAGACGAGGTAATAATACAATATAATCACTCGAAAAATTTAAAACTATACGTGGTGTATCGAGAATGCAATGATATTTAACAAAGTTCTAAAGTGTTTGAATGAATATTTTATCAGAAGACGAAAAATTTGACAAAAATATCTACCAACAGATTATCACTTTCAAGCTTAACTAGTATGAATAAGTAAGTACCAAATTTTACAAAATCAATGCTTTAAAAAAAATAATTTGAAGCGTGACGTTTCAAAAAATATTTTGATTTATTATGCTCTTTTTATGTATTAAAAATCAATTCGAACATATTCATCAACTTCCATGGGGGTAATTTTTCTTACCTGCATCTCTCAAGATTGATAAGAAGCTACTTTTTAAAAAAAATGGTAATAAAAAAATTGGAGGGGTAGAAATTGAAATTTTCTAATTTCTACTACTGATCTTTCTGTTTCAAGGGTGAGCAGTTAATTGCAACTTTTTTAAATCTAAGGCAAATCCGATAATTTTGATTCGATACGATTTTGTGTGTGAAATTTCAAATTTCACTGCTGAAAATGAACTAGTGAACAAACTCGACTTCAGTCTACACGAAGCAATGAAAATCACTTTGATTTTCAGACATTTTGCGCTGACTTTTAGACTTTTTTTGGAGTTGAAAAATTTTTTAAATTAGCACAAGCTTTACGGGATTGGAAAATTTCAGAAGTAATGCTGACTTTAAGACATTTTGTCAGATAAACACAAACTATTTGTAATTTGAATTAGAAAAAATAGAATAAAAATAAGTAGGTTGATACATAAAAATGATTTGGAAATCGAACAGAGAGCAAATGCATATTCTATGTTTCTTACTTTTGAGGGTAGCATGAAAATGATGAAAGTAATTTTTCTTCAAATTTTGAACAGAGAAAAATTAAAATTTTGTCAGTTGCAGACAGTTATTCGATGACTAATTGAAAAACAAATTTCATAAATTTCAATGTAAAAAAGAACATTTGAGCCAAATTCATCAATTTTTCAGTACTTTTACGATTTGCAGTACCACTTTGCAAAATACCTGTCAGAAAAAATTTCAAAGAAAACATTTTTTTTAAAATTAAAAAATACCAATTGATCACTGATCAGGTATAACCAAACTGAAATCTGTCCAATAAAAAGTCAAAAACTCCATGACTTTTCTACATACGACTCGGTAATTTTTGGCATAGATACACTATGATTTTTCCATGACATCCAAGACCCCTTTTGGAAAGCCACGACCTCTATGACTTCCATAACCTGTTAAGACACATTTCAACCACTCAAAAACCAAGCTAACGCTACAATTTGATACATCAATCGAATTCAAGGAATTTGAACCAGTTTCAATTTTTTTTTTTTCACAGAGATAAACTGATATGGACGCTTTGGAAGATCATTTTTGGAAAAAACCAACGTCAATCCGTACTTATTACAATATGAGAATGCTGGGTTACGTGAACATGACATGCGTTACGATTGTCATTATTTCCAACATCTTCATGATTTTAGTGTTCACAACAGGGTTGCCAACTGAAAATTTCAATTTCTCGCAATTTTTTACTGAAAAATAGCTAAAACCCGCAATTTTTCCCTTCGGAAATCGCTAGGATTCCCGCTAGATTTTTTAACGAAAAATTTTGGTATTATGAGCTCTTTAATTCAGATTCTGCTGATTTTAAAGCTAAAATCGCATTAAATTTCAAGAAAGTCATTTGAGTAGCTTTGGTATTGAAGTAACCAGAGCTAGTTTTGAGGAAACAAATCCATAAAGCTGTTTCAAAATGCCCGGTAGGCAAAGTATGTATAATTGGAACTTTTTCAAAGAGACAATTTTGAAATATTCCAGAGTTGAAAAATAAAATACGTCTACTGGAGTTGATTTTTTCAGTTGAATGTGAGATACC